>JAAXYX010001820.1:0-20412 GCA_036851915.1 Ptenothrix huangshanensis | reverse complement strand
AAAAGAGTGTTCTACACTATAGCTTTAAGCCGTGTTACCAATGGAAGACTGGCTTTCCGCCAAATTGGTTTAAATAACACGTTAATAAAGTTAAAATCAAAAATCAAATCAAATTCAGATGCATCCTAACAGCGAGAGAGAGAGAGAAATAATTTATTTCACTGTTGCTTATATAGCAATTGCCAAACAGACACAGTAGACCATTAATACGTTTTCAAAAATTGTCAATGCTTTTACAGATTATCATATTTTTTGTTACTTAAAAACTAATCTATTTTAACTACGAAATAAGTTTAAATTTCAAATATTTGTAATATATAAATGATAGTGAGCAATTTTGATACTTCCTCTTCTTGCTGAAATAATCACGTCTTCATTTAAGGTCTTGGGAAGGGCAAATTTTCGTCGAAACTGTTCGAAAAAGTTGATAATGGTTCCCCTTGCCCCAATAAGTAAACTGTTCGTGTTTTTGAAGAAGATAAGGAATATAGGGATCTTACTGGGTATACATTGGATGACATTTTGATGAATGCTGCCCTTTCTGAGTGTGTTATGCGTTCTGCCTTGTTTGTACTTAATATCTGCTTATTTCCATCTGGGTATTCAGAAAACACTTCAAAACCTTTTTGTGATAAATCCAACCAATTTTTTAGATAATTTTTTTCCTGTTTTACGATTATTTAGTTTTTACAGTGTGCTATGCATTTTCTTGTACTAAATCGATTTCAGAATCGATTCCCATTTACATATTTCCGTCTTCATGAGCCCTGACAGTGTGATCGAAGAGTGATTAAGAAAACAAGGACAAGTGAGAGCAAGTGACACAATTCGTCAGGACAGCAGCAGTCCTGTGTGCGGCAAAGCCTGGAGTCTGACACTTTCTGCCAGTGAGTGAACTAAGATAAGAGGCCGACATTAACATGGAGTAAATCTCTGTCCATTTGACTTCTTTTTTCCACATGTTAGTCTCCAGTCAGCGATCCGATACCAACTGTACATAGCGAGTATTGGAAACTTGAGACTTTTCTTTGCTTTCTTTTCCACTTAGAGTCACTGTCTTTCCACGAGTAATATCTTTCCGGGCTACAAATGACAATAAAGCAAAATATTAGACTGTGATATAACGTGGTAATACGACAAAAAAATTTATGAACTTGCTTTCTTCTTGGCATATTAGACTACAATAGAATAATGGATTGTTTGTAGCAAAGGGAAAGTATCACGTTACGGATTATGTTCCGAATGCTACATTGAATACCGTGGGAAAAGTAAATGGGCAAGGGAAATGAAGAAAGTGTAAGGTAAGGGCCACCTCCTGCCAAGGAAGTGACAATTGCACAATGCATTCTAGACGAGGACACATGGACCCCATGGAAGGTTTCTCTCTGTGTCCTTTTCCATTTTTCAAAAATGTAAAGAAAGGCAAGAAAATAGAATGTAGAGACTTCAAACAGGAAAAGGACTGCTGGCAAAGGCAATGGAAATTGTAGTGGCAATGACAGAGGCATAATGCTTTAGGGTAAAATTGCATATGTATATGCCTTCAAGTAGAAAGAGAGAATGAAAGAGAATTGGAAAAAGTAATGACACATCATCATAGTCATATAGCCATCGTCAACACTTCTACCACAATATATATATAGTCCGCTGAATGATGACTAGCTATAAAAGACGAGAAAAAAGATGAGGCAATCAGTTTTCAAATAATGCTTGCGGGAATATAAATTTCAAAAGAGGACATCGATACTACCCCAAAAATGTCCCTCCCAAGCCATGTATGTACATACATAGTTTGTCGTTGTAGACTGCAAGGCTTTGAATTATTAACTATATTTAAAGTGAAGGCAACGTGCATGTGATAAAGCATGATAAAGCTTTAAAATTTAATTCGGCGTACTCAATGTCTCCATGAATAATGAAATGAGGGTAAATACTTCAAATATTTAGCATTGCCGGAAAGATACTGAGAAATATTTTACCTTTTCAAAGGAGGATAAAACTGAATTGTCAAGTAGATTTTTGGAATATAGTGGATTGGGATGATGACAGTCTGGCTTGGTTTGGCATGTAGCACTAAAAGCACATTTTTTATTTATGTGGTCCTTCGAACCGGATCTAATTCAAGATGCGGTTCGAAGGACCACAAGAAAACACTCTTACGCTCAGGTGTATAGGGGGTTCATAAGCAGAATTGCATACCTAAGAAGGTAGACAAAACTGAATGAGAAATATAATAAATAATCAGAATAAAGGCATTCCTGACGTACTTTTGTACAAGATTTTCGCCTTTGTAGTTTATAAGGTTTGAACGGACAGGTTTGATTACAAGTCGATTTAATTTCTTAACTTATAGCGTGGCAATGGAAAGTTAAGAGTAAATGATTGGAAAATACTTTAATTCCTTCAGAGACCAACAAAATCTATCTCCCGTCCCAGCAGTCATCAAATGTAAATCATGTGTGCTGTGTCGTGCCTTCATGGCAAAATGGTGTGTTTAGCATTATGTAGGTACTATGGGAAATTGCAAAGTATACCAAGGTATTAGTAAAATGCTTCAAGCCCTGCTGTTTATAGCTTTACCCATGTAGGTACCTACATACAAATAGCTACGACTAACGATAAAACTACAACGCACTAGAAAGAAAGACGGGAATGTTGAACAACTCGTGTGAAAAAATATGTATGCACTAGTTCCACTAGAAAGCACGGGCAGATAATAATGCATTATTTATTTATTCGTGAGCACGCACCCAACCGCAAACGCCCGTACTACGCACAAATAATCTGCCATATAACCCATTTTGCTAACTAATAGTAAGGTGCAACATGCCGTATCTACTTCCAGCACATCTAGCATCTGTAGCAAAGTTACTACTAAAGATTGAAGCGTATTTCCAGTAAAGTATCCGTTACAATAGATACCATTTTATGTATTAAAATTAGTCCCAAAATATCTGTAGGTCGTTTTAAGAAAATAAGGTTCTAAAATCATAGGAAAGTGATCCTGCCTTCAAGTCCATTTCTAAACTTCTAAATTTCCCAGATCATCTTCAGAATCCAGAAATCATGTGTAACACTTTTGAGTCTGTTAACGGAGGCGTTATGAAGAACCACTCAAAATATTTCAGTTTTAATGGACCATCCTGTGTAAATACAATATTCATACTTGTAAAAAAGTTCAAACACATCATTTGAATTTGAAATTCTGTAAATATTGCAAATATAACCGCTTTTGTACCTACTTGTATCCTCCAAATCACTCAGCCTTTATAATACTGTACACTTTTCCCTCTAATGCGCTTTCAAGAGAAATAGACTGGCTAAAATTGAGTACATAGGTACCTACATATACACCATTTTTGGCTCGGTTAAAATGCTTAATTTTTCAACTACGTAAGTATAAAGGTAGATACAAGATTTTGACATATCGCTAGACTGGAATTTGGAGTCGGTGGACTTGCACTAATGAGACGTGACATACGAGAAGGCGGAGCTGAGACCCACGAGGCTGAAGAACTGCTCGCTACCATAAAAATTTAGAAGACGTGAAATATATGCAGATGAAGAGAATAAGTCGTCAAGTGGAAAGTGTGACGAGTAGTAAGCCAAATTGTGAAATTTAGAATACAAGCGACGAGCTTATTTCCAAATTCCCTTCAATTCTCCCTGGAATTTAAAGCAGCGAATCCCAAGCCTTCACTATTTGCTCTATGCACACACACTCAGTACCAAGACAGTGCAGTGCAGTGCATGAATGGGCAAAGTCTCGACTATTTCATTCTTTCAATTCACAATTGCACCCCAACCAACACGTACTGGAGTTACACTCAAAAAATTCATGCCATCTTTTAGCCACTACTCATTCATCTTCTTCAAGTAACGAGTTACCCTCATACTCCTTTTACTTCTGGATTTTAAGGGAATCTTGCGGACTCAGGATAGGAATGTTTTTCAAAAAAACAAGTGGCTATAGGTAATTATAAAAACGGTAGGGTATAATTTCTAAATAAAAATGTTGCGATAAAATTGAGTTTGTTTTTCAAAAAGATTCTTACGTTTTACGTTTTTCAATTAATTAATTAATATACGCTACTAAATAATGCTATGCTTATAGCATTACGTGGTTCTATAATCATCATTTGTATGGATCTTTTTACTATTATATAAGAAGTGAAATTAAACCAAACGTTTGACATTATTCAACATTTTTAAAATAATCGAAAACTGCATTTCGAATATTTTAAGATCCATAATTGTTTTGCAATATTTTCAATGTAGAAAGATGATGCTGATTTGCAAGCAAAGGCAACTTTTTGTATCTCTTGAAATTAGTCAAATTGAATTTTCTATGCCTTCAAATTTTCCCTTGAAGTTCCGATTTGAAAGCAGCTTGTAGAATTTGCTTGAAATTTTACATAAAGAAAAGTTGTGCGGTACGGATGACATGAAATTGTGTGTACACTTTCCGACTTGATGAACGAATTTTTATCTGCATGCACGTTTTACTGTCTCCGTAGCAACATGGACGGAGAACAGTGAACTAGAAGGATGTGAATGAGACCTAACAAAGATAAGGGATGGAGCTCTTGAGATCTTTTTAATTACTGATACAAACGAAATTCTGAAATGGCAGAAATGGCAGAACAAAAGTCAAGTCATGTGTAAACCTCCAGTGGAGGGGTTGGGGGAAGACTGCCAATTGCACAATACGGTAGAATTCAATACACAGGAATACAGGATGAAATAGGAATAGGAATGAAAAAGAAAAGCTGACGAAAATCGTCACCGTCATCATCATCGGGTGCTATTGGTGTTTGATCTGGCGCGGCGGTGGGAACGGTAAGATGCCCATGGCCATGTCGTGGTCGTGGGTAGCTGCAACTATTGAGGAGGATATGCGCAAGTAAAAACTGAGGAAACTGGTGTAAGGCAAGGCATGGCAAAGGAATAATGGAATGCAAAGGCAGGAAGGGAAAGGAAGCGGAAATGCTGACAGAATGTACAAGAGAAAGCAAAAGTGAAAGCGTTGGGAGAAAGTCTAGGAAATAAAAGAAAGCTTTCAAAAGATTACACACATGTTCTTTCTCCTCACAACTTTCTCCTTTCTGTTTTTCTGATCGACAATCGACACTGTCCGCCGCATGCCAAGACACCAGCCAGCTGTTCCGCCTTTCACTTTTTACTTTGAGTCCGTTTCCTTGTCCTCATTTTTAAGATACAAATCCGAAATCTGTATCTAACTCCAAATCGGAATTCATATCCAAATCACGTCATTCCAAAATACGAACGATTCCACTTGTACAAACAAACAGAAATGATAAGAACTTCCATCGGGATGAGTCCGAGTACCTGAATAAATGAAGATGAAACAGATTAAAAAAGAACTTGCCAAACGTAAACTTGTCAATCAAAGAAAATGCGGAATAAGATCTTTAAGATCAAAAGCTATCAATGCATGATTTCAAATGTGTACAGATGGAATCTTCAAATATAACAAGCTTTTCAAATATGCTCTCAAATGAAGTAAATAAAACACATTTAAGTTAGTGATGGTACACAAGGAAAAACGGCATAAACCTACTCATGTTTAGTATCATGTTAATTCCTACCTTTAAATTTTATTTGTGGGGTTTGCTTTGATCAAAAGAATTGCAAAATCTGTAGCCCCCTTTTGAGGGACCAGCCTTTAAAAAATGGATTTCCGAAAAGAACTTAGAAATTGAATTTTTTGTACGGAAGTTGTTCAATAGGTCAGAGAGATTACGTTTCATTTTGTAATTTTTTTACAGGTATTAAAATGTAAACAAATAGTGAAATAAAGTCTGCGAAAACATCTTTGGTAGTACTGTTTTGAAAACGATAGCTCAATTATCAACTTACATAGCCCTTCCTTGCAAGTGCAACGCAAGTTGAAAAGGATAACAAAATATCAAAGTTACATTGTACACACAATGGAAACTTTTTCCTGCAAAAACTTTGTAAATCTAAGAGATAGGTATTTCCAGAAAATATGAGAAAATGTAGCTCAGTATCAGAGCAGACAACGAAACTTTCAACAATTACTTTAAAGAAAAACTGTTCACCACAAGCATGAGGGAAGAAAGTCTCATCTCAAGTTTTAAAGAACGTCATCGCCGAAGTATAGTGATAGCTTTTGTGATTGTCATCTTCATTGTCCTTGTCATTGTCGTCATCAATCTTGCCTCGTATGTATTTGCAAGAGAAAAGTGCATAGAAAAGTTTACTCCTTTAAAAACGAGATGTAGGAAATAGAAAAGGACTATCAGTATCAGCTTATAGTTAGCATTGGATGGGTTTCGCATCGCATCTTCGACCTTGTCCTGGCCTAACCATCCATTCCTTTCCCAATCCTCATCTCTCATCCTCAGCGACAAGTTGGTTAACAAAAGTAAAAGCTTTCGTCTAGACTTATCATCTCCATAGTAACTGATGATAACTGGCAAAACTTTGGAAAAAACTCACCCCGACCCCGACCATAGCAATTAAAGCGATGTGAATGAAATTCTCTTGTCTGGCCAACCTTTTGCTTATTATTATACTCATCGCCAGTCACCTTTATTTTGCCATATTACCTACACTGTTAAAACTATCTTAAAACTGGCAAAAATTTTTAGTGACCACACTCTTGTTTAGAATAAATTAGGAACGCAGCTAGGATTCGTCACAAAAGCATTAATAAAAATGCACCATGGACTGTAAAAATACTTTAAAATACTTTGGACTCTCTTTCAATGCGTTTTAAAAAAAACATAGATTTTCAGCTGTACATTAGACGAACTTTGGATGCATCCTAAATACGTTCATAATTATCCTAACGAGGGAACATTTTGCACGTAACTCTAGAATTCGGTCTTTGATAAAAAACAAGATTTTATTCATCGTAGTTAGCTCGGATTTTGAATAAACTTGGGTGCAGTTTTGATAAGTTTCGAAATAGTCGAAGGCAAAGGACACAGTTATAGTTATAAATATTATGTAAAAATCGTGTTTTCCTTAACTTTGACCGAACTCGTTAGCAACATATAAAAATGTTCCCTTAAATAAATAAGTAGCAGATTTTTTGTTTTAGATGCACCAGCTTTTACATTGTAGTTCTGTGTCCTCACTGAATTTTTAAATTACCATAAAAACTCATTCATGCATCCACAAAATTACGCAAATAATACAAATTCTGTCTTTCCTAAATAAAAAATCTGTCCGCATTGTCAGAAATTGTCATCGTGGCCTTCAAGTACCTTGGCCAGACCAACTCACGATCAGACCAAGTCAAGCCAAGAGAAAACAGGAAGGGAGAAGACTAAGCCTTTTAATGCCTGGCCTGATTAATTTGGAAACTTTTCACAAACTTTCATTTCATTATTTCCACGTTCGTTATGCAAATCGGAAAATCTACGACCGAGAGAAAGGGAACCAGAACCACAACCAGAATCCTTACCAGAATGCCTTTTTGCACTTCTATTTTTTTTTTCTACTTTCGACTTTTTATTCCTTTCTGTCTGCGCCTTCTGTCCCTTTCCTTCTAATCCATAGGATTGCTTGAGAGGAGTGTGGCATTCCTCCCAGAAAATTAGTGAAAGGGAGAATGCAAATGGAATTCAAATGAAAACCATCTTGCAAGTTTTAATCTTCTCACGACACGGGAGTCGGATTTCTTGGCTTCGCTTTGGCGTTAGACTTCTCTCCGTTCTGAACCTCACTTTTTGAATTAGGTCAGACTGGCATAAGGAATCGGAACAAGTACGAAGGAAATGAGGAATGACAATTGCAACTTGTTTGTCATCAGCTAAAAGTTCTTGACTATAGACAGAGCAATAGCAATGAAGCAAGGGATGGGAGGGAAGAATTGGAAGACAGATCAAAAATGAGAAGTAATGAAAGATACGATGTAGTGACAGTCCAGAAAATAAATTCGTGGAGGCTGCGGCTTCCTCCTCCTTGTCCTTGTTTTTCGGTTAACTTTGATTTAGGGTTGAGGTTTGGCATTGGTATTGGTGTTGGCATTGGCATTGACACTGACATTGACATTACCTTTAATCTTGCCTTTGACTTTAGTTTTGGTTTTGGTTTTGGCTTTAGCTTTGGTTACTCATTCCGGTTGTCGTAACATGGTTGCCTTTGACATTCAGTGATTAGTTAATTAGCTCCATGAAGATGCACTTTCGCTAACGTCATTAGCAACAAGAAGACGATAAAACAAGACAAGCACATGTTAGCATTAGATACTTATCTCCTTTCAGTCTTTTAACAGGCAAAAGACAAAACTTACAACTGACTTTTCCATTTCCATTCCTACCAAGGCTGAACTAGAGTTCTACTTTACATTCTTTACATTCTTGCAGCTAACTTAGAGCCGATTTTATTCAGAAGTCGAACGCTTAAAAATTTAGCTAGGCAGAGAAGCATTTAGAAATTACAATTTAATTTAGCAAATACATGGGAAAGACAGGCTCATAAAAGCGTCGTTTCAAAAAGTTGGTTAATGTAGAAAAGCACCTTTAAAGTAATTTAGACAATTACAAAATCAGTTGTGAAAAAAGCGAATAATTAATACATAGATGAATTCAGGCTTTAAAAATACGGTGAAAACGCTTAAAAAAATTTCAGCAATGCATTATACATAGGTAACTTAGAATTTTCAAAACTAATTTTCTAAAGCTTTTCAAAGCAAGGTGAAAATATTTCACACATGTCCAGCAAGGCACTTAAAATAAATCGGCGCTAAAAAACAATGCTGTACCTAAGAGTAAAAATAATAACTCACATAATTACCGTAAATTCTTCAATTATTAACTAATTAAAATTACTAAAATTAATATTTTTCAATACTCTTAAATCTCCCTGTATCCTTTAACTGGCAGGTCATGAGAACGATTTTTGTAAATAGTTCTAAGTTGAAGATTGAAGAAATAGGTTAAAATAGTCCCTACTCCAAAGTCTTCTGACGTCCGCAAAATTTCTCAGAAGAGCCGAGCATCTTGCCAAAAGAGAATCCAGAAAAGCGAGAAGTCGAAGCGGAAGTAAATGTAGACGCAGAGTAGAGTTCAGCCCGTAGCGGTCTTTCGTACATTTATCTTCACATGTTCTAATTGTAATCAACATCTATTATCTCAGCTTCGCTTCGACTTCCAATTCTACTTGGGTTTCTGCTTCAGTTTTCATTTACGTTTTGGCGTTTGCGTTGGCTTTGGCTTTGGCATTGACTTTGACTTTGGCTTTGGCTTTGGCTTTGGCTTTGGCTTTGGCTTGTCTACTCTTGTCGATACTCCTGACGAAAAAAAACTCAACCACTCAACCACTCAACGAGACCGGCTCAACGTTCCTCACATTTTTTTTCATTTCGTTTCACAATTCTCAATTACCAAGAACACTGGAACCGAACCGATAGAGCCATGAACCAAAAAGAAAAGAAAACGAGAGCCGAGAACCGCAACCAAACCACTCACTCACACTTAATGAACGATGTGCCTGAAAAGCAAACAAACAGAACCAAAGACATTATTTAGTAATCAGTATAGATATTTTTCGCTCGAGTCTTTTGTATGTAGTTCCCTCAAGTGCATTATCAATCAGTGTTGTGTTCCATATACTTTTGGTGTGTTGTTTGGATTGCGTAATTCATCGTCAGCACAGTTCTTAATCACATCCCCACAGATTAGATCACTGTCAACAGTTGAGGCACAAGCAGGAGTAAGTTCTACAACAAAGTCATCCTGAAAAAAAACAAAAAAAAACAGTGCGAGCAAATAGTTTAAAATCACACTCTCAAATTGAAATTCTCAATGCATTGCCAACAACTATTTAAAGCAGCTATTTCGTTTCTACGCTGTCCCGTCACTCACATTTTTAATTCTTCTTTTTTCTACAATATCCCTGTTCTGTGGTCCTTTAATTTTCACATTTTTTCAATGTAGAACAACACTAAAGTATTCTTTTTCAAAGGTTATGCTGTTATGCATAATGTTATTCCCCCAACTCACACTTTACTTTGACGTCAACACTCTCTAGCATAGATTTAAAAAGTTGGTAAAATTGAGATGTAAAAATTAGGTAGATAAGTTTACGAAACTTTGGAGCACACATAAAAACTGGGGCATCTAAAACACAAAAATAGTGTAGGTACCTACTTTCATAAATGCCTGCCTACGCCTACATGATATTTATTTAGAAAACATATTAATTATGTATATAAAATAATATTTAGAGCATTGAAAACCAGTTAAAAGAATAAAAAAAACAGGTTTTTAAAAATATAAGGATATGCTGTAATAAACCAGTTTAAAATTGAAGGTGATCTGTAAACTGGTTTAAGAAATTAAAGCGTGTATTAGTAGTCAAGAGTGGGATTTGAATCGTAATGATACTAGCATCGAGCATAAATACGGGCAGTTACAATTAATTAAAAAATAAATCAGGAATACATAAATGTTGAATAGGGGATGTTACCAAGGTAGATGAACAAATGCAACGATAATTTGTTCATCTACCTTGGGATGCTACCATATAATTACTGCATGTGCTCTTACAACTCATATTAATAAAAATCTGTACCTAATTAGTCATTTGGAATTTAATTAGTACTATAATTATTACTAATAATTTAATTCTTTCTCTCTTACAGATTCTGACTAGGGAATGGAACAGAAACCAAGTCTAGAACCCTTACAGAAAAAATCCATGATATGAATGAAAACCTGAGAGGAGCCTGAGACAGAATGAATAATAATTAACCTAAGTATAGAATCTCAAGTGAGCAAATACCTACCTCCCCGATTACCTTCACATTCACTCGAACACCTTTCAATTAATTGAATCCAAGCTAATCACAGACAAGAATCACGTCTGGGAAAAAATCAACAAGCAGTTAAGGAACAGCTGTTGTTTCTATTTTACCTGGATCGATCGACTATATCGATCTAATTGCAGTTATAATTGCCTCTTCATATATAGAATTCACACATGATTCTTCCATGCCGCTCTTTAATTAACTAATAGGAAGACAGGAACCGTGAGTGCAACCGTAGCCGTAGCCGTAGTCGTAGCCTTAACCGTAACCGTTACCGTAACCGTAACCGTAACCATAGAAGACGGGAAAGAGACACTGAGGAAGTCAAACGAATTCAAGTCAAGTTAAGTTAAGTCAATTCAAGTGAAGCGTCAAGTTCATTTAGATTCAGACAGCAAACACAAATAAAGATAAAATGACAGACAGTCATCCATTACGCCATTAACTAGCCAACCAAAAGGAAAGCAATAGCAACACGTCAAAAATCCATAAAGAAAGTCCCACCTTCAGTCAACAAAACCGGAGCGAGGCCAAACAGTATTAAACTCTCATCTATTTCCCTGCAGATAATTCCCAAGTTATTTACACTCTCCCGTGCAATTCCCTGCATTCTACAGTCCAAAGAGCAAAGTACAGGGAGGATCAGTTCCGATTTGATTTCGTTAGATTACTAGTAATTAATTCCTAATTGAGTTTACGCAGCCGTTGTAAAGGTTTAAAAGTACAAAGAATTAGCTAACTGTCTAGGAGTAGAACAGTAAAGACAAAGACGAGGCAATCAAAACGACAGTATTATTTAATGAGCCAAGGTCAAAATCAATCGGGCAATCAGACTAGGACAAGGTAGTTGACAATAGCTTTAAAAACGTAATATTTACAACAGTGAATAAAAACCCATTAGTAACAAAAATAATCAGCTATAGATACTTAAATTCTAAAAATTAATCAACTCAAGAAGGAAAACTAAGATATTGTATAGAATCCCAAGACTTCTATTTTCTGCCCTCTTTGCGTCGACATTTTGAAAACAGAACAATCAAGATAAGCTACAACGGACTGTGTAATTATATTAAGATGACAATCAAATCACTGTGAGGAGGGCGATGATGACAAACATTTGGTCATTAGAGACAAAAGTGAGGAGGTTCGGAGGCTAGAGAATAAGACGAGGAGATTTCAAGATTAAGAGTCATCGGAAACATCCCGAGTACAAGGTAATTTATATTTTTGAAAAATTTCTTAAAATTCAACGCAGAAAATCTTGTGTAGGTATTTAAGAAAATGCGTAAGTGGAAGCAATCACAAACTAATTTCGTATATTCAAAAAATTGTTAAGAAATTTTACATGATATAATATGTAATTACCATTGCGAATATCTTGGAGCATTACTAAATATATCTTCAGGGAAAACCCAAATGAAATCTAATTCAGTTTTTTGAAAAAGATTACAAAACCGGGTTTTTTGAAAGTGTGTCAAAATCTTTAGTTCCAAAAACGTGTCAAAGGCATGTGTAGGTACTATTAAAGTTGTTACCTTTTGATTATTACTTCACTCGCTAAAAAATCTTGACTCTGACCTGTCGAAATTTTGATTTGAAGTTAATTACAACAACTGTTTTTAAATGGAATAAGCCTAGTATGTCGCCACTTTTCGAAACACCTACAAAAAGTTTCAGCTCTGACAAACTGAGAAATTGTAGAATCCTGCACCACTTCTAATTCTAAAACGTTGTAGACATTTTGTGCCTTTTTCAATGATAAATGCAGGACAGGATGCGACAAGCATTGAAAATCCGCGGGGTCCGAATATCAATTTCAAGTAGGCTTTTCTCGAATTCCTAAAATTCGCATTGCCCACTTGGAATAATCCAAGGCCAAGGCTAGCAAAAATACATTTAAGGCTTTCCAAAATGCATATCATATTTTGCACCTTGAGTTCATGTAATAAGGGAAGCAAATCCTTGCCATAATCTCGAATTCTCAGTTTGAATTGATTACCATGATGTTTATGTTCGTCCAAGGGTCGTCTGTGTAAAACGGAGATTCAAGTGGAACAACACTTGAGTTTAATTTGATGACATCATTTACATACATGCCCTCACTCAACATCTGCAAACATACATTGGATAGGTAATTACATAATTACTCCCACTCTTCTCGCAAAGGTTCTAACTGCATCTAGATCTACCTGACACTTATCCCATTCTGCACTTCGATCCCATCCTAGCTCAATCACCCAGAAGCACTTGACGAATCCAATGAAAACCTGGGAACAAACATTACATCATAAAAGGCAACGTTGGAGAGCACATTGAAACGTATGATATATCTAACTTGTATCTCAATTGGAACATCATTTCTTATCTCCATGATAAAACTATCCCATTAAATGACCCATTAAAAGGAGGAGATTAGAAGGGAGAAAAAAACCAACTGATAAAACTGCACACTTACAAACAAGCACTTTGATTTTGACTTTAATTTTAATTTTCCTAATTTATCTATTGCTTACTTTTCCCACTGTAGTATCCATTTTATGGATCAAATGATTAAATGAATTAATTATCGATTTATTTCCCATTTGACGCTACATCTTCTCATTTTTTCCATGTACCCGTGTAATCATCTGCACTCATTTTAACTCAACTTAACTTAAGTCTCCTTTTCCCGAGACGTTTTGGAATTTCAAATGTCCCCTGTCAACTCAGCTCAACTCAACTCAACTCATACATGCACAAACAAAATTGGGAGAAAAATAAAAATAAATTAATGCCTTCATACATTCTCAAGACTCAGTTGTGTTAGATTTTACAGTCGACGCCAATTTTTGTGCAAGCATGAGCAATTATTTACAACGATCATCATTATCGTCTATCGTACGATGTAAGATAAGTATAAAATACTAAATCCAGTTTAATCATAGTTAGTATAGTGGGTCCCTACGTACATGTATATGATACATGGGTGGTATGTGTAGCAAAGGTGGACAGGGATGTAGACCATCAATTAGAGTTAAATTAAATTAAATCAAATCTCCCCCCTCTCTTTGTGATCAGTTCACGCCTTGGAGCTAATTCAAACTAAGCAGACAAGTAAAAATTCTCACCACAGTCACCATATAAAAATAATAATGAATAGGAACATTTCTTCTTCTCATTTTTAAACGTGAAAATTTATCAGAATCAATTTGTGTTTTATGCAATTAGACCATGAAGAGAGGAGAAGGGAAGCTGGAATCAATTAGAAAAAAATAATATTTCAAATTTTTAAATGTCATTAAATTGATGATAAAAGGAGTGAGAATAAACACGACCAGAGAACCGAAACAAATGACGCCGGAATTGATGTAACTATGTTACACGTAACTTCTGTAGGTACACTATAAAAACTATTCATCTAAAATGGCAAAAATTCTACTAGGAGTTCATCTAAAGTGCATCTAAAACGCAGCAAAAGTGCATCTAAAGCTCTTATCATGGTCCAAGATACGTTTCAAAGAGTTTGTGATGTACTTCTGACGCATCCGCGTTCATTTCTGTACTAAATGCGAATAGTTTTAGGAGGTTTTGAATGAATTGTTTCCTCTCCTAAGATGTTTAGTTTTTACAGTGTACTCATGTGTTTGCATAAACTGTTGCGGCAATGCTTTGTAGACATTTTATAAAGCACTGGGAAGTGTCCAAGTTGACAGTTTAGATCAGTATAAAAATTAATTCAAAAAATGCATTACGTTATACTGTTCATTTTTTTAGAGTCGAGACAATTTTTTGAAAAATTTCTATGGTTGCGCAATGTTATTTAAATGAGGTTGTCATAGAATTTTTCCAAAAAATGTTCCAACTCTAAAAAAATGAACTGCAAAAACTACTTTTTCATAGCAGCTCAAAGGTCTAAATCTTCATTCTTCCAAAGATGCATGCTCTAGTCACGCTTCTTGAAAATGAAAAGTATTTGAAATAACCTTCTCTTAAGTCGCAAAACGTTCTAGTTGTGCATTTTAAAATACACAACAGTCGATTTACCTTTCTATTAAAAAGTGCAAAATGCTTTACATATCTACACAAAGACAAAACTTTGTAGGTGTAAATGTAATGTGCAAAGATTCTACTGGTTTTTCTAAAATCTAAACTTCAAAATTTACAATTTACATATTCAAAAGGATTCGAAACAAATTCCACATTTTTCTCAAATATAAAAAGCGACCATGGAATTTAAAAAATAAGTCACGGTCATAGTCCTCATTGTAAGCTGATAAAGGAGTGCACTCTAAAAATGTGATTAATTGACAAGATGCAAAATGAATTTGCAACTGCTCAAAAAGGGTAGTGAATAGAGCTGTGTGTCAGTTGGAAGAGGCAATGCGTCAGCAGAGCGTAATTAGTGAGAAGATAAGTAGGTAAATAATGGAATAAATAGAGTAAGCTGCATTGCATCCCATCCCCAGCGACGACGCCGCTGTTTGCTGCATCTGTAAAAATGAAACTTACTGTCAACGTCAACGTCAACTCAACTCAACTCAACTCAAATCAGCCGGACCAGCTGAGTTGTGTGCTGACGAGTAGGTAGCTACATGAGGAATCCAATATTGTCCCCGCAAGACTGCAAACTTGCAAAAATAAACGACAGCAGCCTAAATTAGCAATAAGGAAAAAGATAAGATATTGAGCCTTTTAATTACGCTCACACATTATTCCAGCTTCTGTCCACACGAGCAGCCACTCCACTTCCACGATCCCCAAACCACTCTGCATCCATCAAACCATCATCAAAATTAATTAATGTGCAAAAAATACAAAGGCGAGTTCAAACCATTGCATGTACAGATGCACTCCAAACAACTGCAAAACCCAGCATCTTCAGGTATCATCTACACCAACATCAACCTTAAGGTAGCACACATTTTACATTTTCCCAACGAAACATTTTTAATCGTCTTCGTAGTGGAATGAGCAGGGGAGGCGAGCAAAGGAGTTTTGGAAAAAACTGTTTTGTCCCTTCAGTCACAAGACATTTACGTATATGTAGGTACCTACTATAGTTTTCCACAAAGTTGCTTCACTATCTCAGCATTTTCTATTTCCATAGGTGTAAATGTATCATTTTTAATTATGATTACAAAATGACACATACATAAATTTAGACCTAATTATTTGTTTAAAAAAAGCATAATTACGCCCCTTGCATTTTTTTGACAAAAGTTCTTTTGACAGCTTCAAAAATAGGAATAAACCATATATCCATATTAGTCTCTTTTTTAAACTGTTAAATAAGTAATGTATCATTATTTAGAACGCTTCTAACTATACTGCAAAAACTGGAGGGGCAAAAGCACATCTTTAGTGCGGTGCCAGAAACAAGTCCTATTTTATACGATTAGAAACAAAGACCTTCAAGGTCCATCTAAAACACAGAAAAACGAATTTTGGACTATGAGATGCTGTGTTTAACGTGTAGAATGTAGAAACTGGCAATTTTAAAACAGTTTTAACTGCATCTAAACACGTTTTTAATCACAAGGTGTATGCTTCCATTATCATTTTTGAAGCATTAATGTACCTCTTTAATAACGAATAGAAATTCATCTTGGGATTATATATAAAAGTATATATTAAACATATAACTCAACGCATTTTGAACTCCAAGATGCGTTATAGAAGCACCTTCGAAGCATTTTAGATGCACTTAAAGTACTTAGATGCAGTTCAGGTGAACTTGATAAGCATCCTAACTACCTTCATTATTATGCTAAATGCAAATACCTAGGTGTCTAGCGTGTTAGGTGCACCAGTTTTTTAAAAACTTGTACGTGTACTTATCTTTTTACGCGTACATCGTCGTGTCAACAGCCCATGTGCTAATTTATGTTCATCCTATAAATAGTAACTATGAATATTGTACTATTTTTAAAATTCCGTATTACACTCTTCAAATAATGCAAAGTGTCTCCTTTGCATGTTAAAAACGGCCAATAACTATTTCCTTTAAGCTTAATTACCGTCCCTGAAACTTGAATAAAATGGCAACTTTGAACGAGAAATGTAACTTTACAATTTGTTGTACTCGCAATGGCCATTACTCGTGTAATTAGCGAATTCAACCGCTGGAGAGGCAATGCCAGAGCTAGCACCAGAAATATCTGTAGCATTTGTGTTTTAAAAGAAAGTGTAGTAGGTAATTTCCATCCACAGAGCTACATACAAAGTAAATCAAGTGGTTATTTTGGGCATTGTTCTAATTCCAGTGCTCACCGACAGACCAAATGCATGTTGGAGGAGGATATCTAAATACATACATACCTTCATGAGTATCGGCACTCCAAAAGCATTGTGTAGCTCCTCTTTACCCCATTCTTCTTTTACACGCGTCCAATGCACTTGAATCCAAACGAATAAATAGTTCTTACAATAGTTCTGCAATAAATTGATTCTACTCCATTCTGCAAGTATAAATAGTAAAAGTATTCAAAATTACCCAATGAATCTGCCCTTAATCCCATCCCCGCTCCTCTTCCTTCCTTCCTTTCTTCCTTCCTTTCATGGAAATTGCATCGATAGACACAAGCATGTATGTAGAGTGCACTAGCGAATTCCGAATTGCAAATTGGCTTTGAAATTCTCTTTGTAAATTGCATCTAGATTTTGGAAGGACGAAAACTGCACGGATCTCCTTGAGCTTGAGGCATTGCCAGGACCAGGGGTAGGGTAGAGGATAGAGAAGTAATAAGAGGAGTCATCAATTTTCGAGTGCATACTTGAGCGGTTTCCCACGAAACTGAAAGAGACTCGTGTCATCAAGAAGAAGACAGAATACAGAATCCTTCCCAAACAGATAGTCCACATAATTCTAGAATCCATAGAATCCTTGGAATCCTTAGAATCCATTGAATCCATTTAACCCATGCCATGCAATGAATATACGACTGATCGAGAGCACACACTGGAACACACACAGGAGCTGCTAGAAAATATAGAGACATGTTAAATGCAAGTAGTAAACGAACTTCAAAATGCTTATCTTTAGCTAATGATACTGAAAATGCAAATAGGTATACATGGAACCGCATTGAAAAGCATACTGTAAAAACTAAACAATTATCAAATAGAAAAAAATTCACTTAATTGTAACACCAAAAGCTACTAGTACATGTATTTAGTATAATTTTTATGAGCGCAGTTAGGATGCATCTAAAAGTTCACTTTTGAACTGTGAAATGTTCCTTACGTGAACTTTAGGTGCGCATTAACTGCGTTCATAATTATATCAAAATATGTGAAGGTTCTTGGAGTTTTAGAAGCACTAGTTTTTACAGTGTACTTGTACCCTAGCTAGGACCGGGAGAACAAGGATTCCTACGTAATTATATTTGTAGACAGACTGTGACAGAAGCTAACTTGAGTATTGAGGTATTTGAAATATTTCTCCCGGGACAGGAAACAAACCCAAAACCAGGACCAGGACCAGGACCAGAGGACCAGAACTAGAACCCGCACCGGCAACTAAACTCAAACTGCCAGCCCACTTTACCTAATCTAATTGACTCAAGTAGTCTCCCTACTTTCCTATTTTTGCAATTCCCCAAAAACCTCTTTCACTCATCTGTGATCCACACAATGCATTTACAAACGTAATAAGATACTCGTCTACTCTCTCAACTATGCATCTGCACGGAATAAAAAACAACCGTAACGGAGACACTATAGGAGTACAAAACATTTTACTGTAGTCTTATTTACTATTTTTCATCCATCCTCACACAGATCGCTAATAAACAAGATTACGATTATCAATTCAGCAAAACCTGAATACGTTTGCTGGATAAAGCACAATAAATCCTTTTAGTACCGCCCTACACACAAAAAGAGTTACAACGAAATGAAATGTTATTACATTTTATTCGACGCGCAAAAGGCTTAGTATGAATAATGCCAGATTTAAACAGAATTACTGGAAAGAATTTTTTTGAGAAGCGACGTCTCGTTTCCATGTTTAAGTACCTGGACTTTTTAAGGATTTTAGGATTAAGGGATTTCTCGAGGCATGAAAATGAATTTAATCTAGGCTTTTTAAATGAAGTTGTTTTGGTCTTGGTTTTGGTATATACATAATACATACGAACTACTATAAAATTATCCCTCTCTTATGTGTGTCTGTTGTGCTGTGATGCATTTTCTAATATTAGTCATTTCCTGGAAATTCATTACACATCAAATGTTCAATTATAATAATGGAATTTCAAAATACATATACGATACTTCCTCGTCCTTCAAGAATTCCAAAGTCCAGCGACGTGCTGTATTTTCCTGGGTCGAGGTGGAATTCCTGGAATTAGAACTATGTATTACTATGCTTGCACTTTTGAATGGGGATTCCTCCCAGAATTAATGACGATTATATTTAGAATTGCGGCTTTAATCAAGGTAAATGAAACGTTGTAGAAAAAGTTAAATTACAATATTTAAAACATTAAAAAACGGCGGTTGTGTGCCTCAGCGTGTAGAAATAGAAAAATATTTACAACTGTCCTTTGAATATTTATAGTGGCATACAATACAAACTAATTGTACCGTACAGCCAGGAAAATCTGTGAAACTAATAGCAAGTTACAATTAGTGGCTTATTTAAAAAAAACGTGTAGGTGTGTAGAGCGTTCACTGTAAAAACTGGTACATCTAAAGCGTTTTTATTTTTTTACTAAATCGTATTTAAAGTAAGAATGTACGCGGTTAGGATTCAATTCAAGTTCACCTGAAGTGCATCTAAAGCGCATCCAAGTCTTTTAAATAAGTACGTAAAAATTATTTATCTCGCTGTCCAAGATGGGTTTATAATGCGTTTGTGGTGCATTGACGATGCATCCTTACTACTTTCACAATTACCTATACTAAATACGAGTAGGTTTTTTTCCTCTTAGACGCATTTTTCCTGTTTTAAGAGTATTTGCTTTGTACAGTATACTCTCGATAGTTTTTCTCTTTATCGAAAACGAAGTTTTGAAGACTGAAAGGTTAAAAAAAACAAATCAAATTGAACATATACATTTTAAAAATGTTTTGTACTTCCTTCAAAAGGTTCAAATAAACTTTTTTTACATTTTTGAACGACATACATATATGTACATTATGTACATAGTTTTGTGTTTGTACACAACCATACTAAATACTAAATCATCAATAAATACATAAATTAATTTGTAGTCAGTCCAGTCGTCACTCCGCTTTTCCGTTTGCTCCAAACTTGCTTTGGTTTTGATTCGATCAATTAATTACTTTTAAAGCGACAGCTACAACCACAACTACAGCTACGTATGCATATGGAAGAAACAGTGGACAGTAGAGAGAAGACAGCTATTGATTGACGAAACATAAATGTATGTGTCCAGCGGACCAAATAACCGAAAATAGAAAAACTAAACCACGTAGTTTAATTACTTACACCGACCACTATAAAGCACAGCAAACCACATTTACATACATACATTTCGTTTTTATACACCTATGTATGGGGATTCATGCAAACGCAAACTGGATCTACATTCAGGCAGGCAAGCCCAGAGACAGACGGCAGACAGAAGGATAGACAGCAGCTAATAAATAAATTGATATAGCTG
>JAAXYX010001819.1:0-20416 GCA_036851915.1 Ptenothrix huangshanensis | reverse complement strand
AATTATTATTCGTAGCCGTTCAATTTCGTAGATATTCTCTGAAATTGTTTGAAATTCGCAAGTAATGAATCTTTAGAAGTATCTAATGCATAATCTTTGGGGATGATAAAAGTTGAGGTGTACGCCTAGTTTATTTGTTGAAAAGGGAGACCAAGGTAGAAAAGAAACAGGTTTCATAGACTTGAGTGAGAAATTGAGTGGAGATGAGATTGTTGTGTGACCATATACGTAGGCTCTTATCTTATGGGTTTGTAGATCGAAGGAAGGGACATAAAAATGTTCGCAGGGTTGTTACTCTATTCGATTAGGAAAGAATATTTTGGGGTATATTGTGCGAGGAAAGTGTCAGAATGAAGCGAGTATGCTTTTTGCCAAATTAAAGGCAAAAGACAAACAAAACTTTTAGGGGGTGAACGAGACCTTAACTCTTCCTCTCCCGGGATAGCCAAAGCTACTTCAGAGCTTCAGTCTTCTCATGCAAGACTTTTCTGCCTTCCTAGAGTGTCCAGAGAAAAATCGAAATCATGCTCCACAGTCTTTAAATCTATTGCTTGTATCTATGTGCATATGTACTTCTACATATGTATGCATATCTTTATGTACGTGTGCCCGACACATTCTTCCATGCATGGTATGTACATACAGGCTTATATTTATACTCGTTGGAACACATGGAAGCGACAGTTTCCTCCCTTCATTCCTAATTTATGCCGTCTTTGGCTCCGGCAGTATATCTTTCCTCAACCTACAAATTGTTCCAACTTTATTTGCTCAACGTTCACGCAGAAAAACTGCAAAATGTGCGAATAATAAAATATATCTTGCCTGTAAAGGTGGCTCCACGGAGTAGGTAAGCATTTGCAATGATTTTTAACTAGGTAGGAAACCCAGCCACCATAGGTATTTGTATACGTACCTACCTACATATATACATAGATAAGATGTGTTGGAATTGGAAGGTTTTTGCAAAAAGCATATAGGTATGTATACCTTTACGGATATTTTGCAACCCTTTTATTTTTACTAATCAAAGGTGCTTTGAGGAATTTATCGAAAAATTGCCATTTTTAAATCACACTTCTTTCTCCCTATGGGCGCCCTTTACACTGACGCTAAAGTAAATAAAAGGTCCCCCATGTTCCTAATCGTATTACTTATATCCACACACCCATCTTTGCACTTTTCAAGTGGAACAATTCAAATAACCTTAGGCTATATGGAACGGAGCTGATATGATATGACTAACATAGCGTTTTTTGCAGCTTATCTCCTCATCTTGGGAGTTGAGAGGAAAGGAGCGCCTTCCAGTTTCACTAGTGCATTATTACCCACCTACCCACTTACCCATTGAGTAACATCTAAGCGATCTTTCATATTTGCGTCTTTCCAAGCTAACTTAAATCGTCATAAATCATAAGAGCACAGGGCCAGAGACCCGGGCCAGGGAGAAAACAGAGAAAGTGGAGACGGTTGAAAAAGTACATGTAGAATTTTACGAAGGAGACCAGGAGCAGGACAAGGAGCAATTCCAAGACCAAGACCAAGACCAAGACCAACGCCAACTTCATGAGAAAAAGAGAAAGAGAGGCATACTGTATTCAAGAAAGTCGAAGCCAAAGTCTGGATAAAATGTTGTCAGGAGCGTCGCCGTCTAAAATCTACTTACATATGTACATAACGTAATGAGTAATGCATCCATGATATCATTAGGGAAAATAATATGGATACGTAGCTATATAGTACATTACATAGTAGCTCTAGGTATAATAGATATGTTGTGATAACATCAAGGAATTTTTCCGTCCACTTGCAGTCCTTGTCCGTGTTCATGTTCATGTTGATACAGGGATGTTGAGTGGATGGATATAGCTATAGATGTAGACATTTTGGTAAGTATACCTCCAAGTGGCTCGTTGATGCTGGCTGTTGCCGTTACCCTAATAAATCTGTCAGTGGACAGTTTTATCATTTTATTAGATACTAAAAAGGAAAAGTGTGGAAAATGGGAACTTGGGGGGAAAGGCGCAAATGTGGATGGGCTTGTAGGTGAGAGTGAGTGAGTGGGTGGGTGGGTAAGTGGGTAGTTTGAATAGGCAGTTTATTTATTAGACTCCTTGTCTTTTTTCTACCTTCTTTTGTAGGCTCTCGGTAATAATGTTGCTGTTGATTCTGATCTGATGCTGATGCTGATGCTCATGTTATTTCTCCTTCTCACTCCTTCTCTCGCTACTACGTGGGCTAATCAGATATTTTTGGGAGTAATTATTTATTGCTATCCATACCAGCGACTATTAGTTATTAGCTATCTGTACCAGTTTACATATTGTCGGGGAATTAATGAGCGGCACAGACTCTGGCTCTGGTTCTGGCTCTGGTTCTGGTTCTGAATCTGGTTCAGCTTCTGACTCTGACTCTGACTCTGACTCTGGCTTGGACTCAGGCTGTGGTGCAAAATGTAGAAAGCGGAGACGGAGAACGCATAGATATATCGATAGTGAAAGCAGATAGGAAATTAATGGGACGGCTGTTACTCAGATTCCTACTCCTTCCCCTGCTTTGTATGCATGAGTTAATTTACTAATTTAAAAAAAATAGAGGAGTAAACTTGGCGTTCTAGTTTCCAGATGGTAATATAATATAGGTCTCCCTATATTCTTACGATTAGATTTCTATGTGAGCATTGGTACGCATCCGTTCATATAATGATAATGTGTAATGTATATCTATATGTATACAAGTTGAAAATTATGAAAAGTTTTACACATTTTATTGGCCAAATTTCGGTACTTTGTCTACTACTTTTGTCCCCTGCTTACTACTTCCCTTCTCCACTCTTTTTCTATTCTCTTGCGTCCTCCATTCTATTCGACTTTCTCCTCTGTCTTCTGCGAATACTCCTTACACTTCCGATTCTCTTTCTCTCTCTCTCTCTTTCTCTCTGTTGGCGTCGATACAGTGGAGGCGAGCAAGTGGAATGCAAAATGTTCCAACTGAATTCCAGTTGGAACGTCATTTCAAGAAGTGTTAATTAAGTGAAAGGAAAATGGAAAGGTTTTTCAGATGAGTGAACAAATAGGAAGGAGATTCGGGTGTGTTGTTTTGGGTGACAAAATCACATGATTGTAATTAACACGAGCTTGGAAATGAGAAGGGAAAGGGGAGCAAAAACAGTATGAAAATAAGTTTTGGCATTTGTAGCTTATGCGTTGCGTAACTAGGGATTTTTTACATTGTTATTTTACAATTTACTTTATGCGAGTGTAGGTACATACTCAGGTGGACGTTTCTTTTCTTGCAAATAAATAATTACTGAAACTCCTTTTCTGCTTGCAAGGTTAAACAGTTAATAAGTTTGCCTTTTTGTTGCCTAATAATTACAAATGCCATGCTCCTCTAACATAACCGTTGCTTTGCCTTGATCTTGCTATCCTCGTGTTTCAAAGCTGACGTGTATTATGATGCTAATTAGGAGTAACTGCAACGTATAGTTAGGTTTAGAATTACATGACTACGACGGATCTTAAAGACCATTGCATTTCTCTATATGCATGTTAAGCTATAGTTATATAAAGACACGCTATATTTATATAGGTATGTGTGTGTGGGTTTGAAATGACAAATCGTAAGACTAAAAAGTCAAAGCAAGTCGAAAAAGGAGAAAGTTGAGTAATTAGAAGAAAGAGCATACTTACAATTTGTCGTCGCAGTGAATTGCGGTTTAGCCTACAGACGCCTGTATAGACTTACATAAGTG
Organism: Ptenothrix huangshanensis; assembly: GCA_036851915.1. NCBI lineage: Eukaryota > Metazoa > Arthropoda > Collembola > Symphypleona > Dicyrtomidae > Ptenothrix > Ptenothrix huangshanensis. The sequence continues at coordinate 16,662 of JAAXYX010001819.1, read as the reverse complement.
CTTATAGCTAGAAAGCAGCGGTTCACTTTCTTCCCTGATTCTCACTCTTCTTCATCACTTTGTCTTTCTTATTATTATTCTGGGGAAGGGGAAGTAGACACTTATCTGGAAAGCCTGATCCCAAATCAGCAACCACAGTCGATTCATTGAGACTTTGCTCCTTATTGCCTTCAAAAATTGGGTGATGTTGAAGAAATTGGCCTGGTGTGGTGACGGGCAGTGCAGTGAATAGTCAAATATAGGGCGTTTGTATGGTATAGTTTTTAAATGCTTAGTGGCACAATGTATGGAAATTTAAAAACAAGACTGATTTTTGAAATGCAAAGTACATCCTGCATGCACATTTCAGGATAGTGCTTACAGTCGTAAAGCATTTCTAGTGTCAGCAACGCTGTGCATATATTAAGTGTGTTAGTTGTAAATTGTCCAAAGTCATTTTTGATGACAACTGCATGTGGTAGGTGGTACTCAACACGGACGACGTGAGATTTTGCATGGTAGTTTAAGCAATATGCAGAAAACAGATGCAGGATGTATACGACTAGAATTGCAGAAGAGGGGCAGGACGGAAATGAGGGGAGGAAGGAGAGTTGAGGCTTGTGTGTGCCGATAGCATAAAAAGAGGGAGAGAAAGAGCCAGAGAGAAAGTTGGAGATTGGATTTCAGTCTCAGTTTCCGATTGTCAGAGCCTAGATAAACTGGGGAAAGTGGAGAAAGCGGAGAAAGCAGGGAAAGGAAAGTGAATGTAGGGAAGGCAGACAGACAAGGCGCAAGAACGACGTCCGTAGTTATTTGCGTTGGTTTTAATGCAGCGGTGAAAGCAGGACTCGAAACAACATCCCAGACCAGGCCAAGCCAAGCCAAGCCAGCTTTCCTTTTGCGGACAAGGGCTTTCACTTTTACTTTCACTTCTTAGTTAGAGCTCAGAAGGATCACTTACTCCTACTCTCTATCCGTGTACCAAAAATCACAAATTCAGTACTGCAAGCAGTATCAGCGGAAGCTTCTCACATCACAAACAATTCCACACTCTTTCGAATGGGAACAAAGTACCTAGGTATATATGTACCAACCCTCATGTCCTATAGTGGGTTTTCTTGTTTCCTTGTAAACACCAAGTAAACACGTGTTCTTCTCAAAATTCTGTGTAAATCCTGTAAAAACGTACAAGAGAAAGGTAACTGTTCATTTTGAAAATTTGAAAGGAAGTGATTTTTTTTAAAATTGCACAAATATTATATTTTTTAAATTTGGTATCTGCTCGTTTTCAGTGAGATACTGCTGTTTCAACAATAGAAAGCAGCAGCTTTAAGATAAAATTTGAAAATTGATTTGTAAAAAGTGCAAGTTTGTGTTTCTGTGTGTATACATGTGTGTGTTATTTGCTTTCTTTATCAAAATTGATCTGTGTGGTATTCGTGAAATTTTGTGTTTTTTGTCGGATTTTGGGATTTTTTGAGGGAAAATCCACATGCTGACCGATACCTGGTTTCCACATTCATTTCCCTCTCTTTCCAAGGTGGGTGCTTCGTATATGGTTTATGTATATGTGCTCGTTTAAATTATCCTGGACTGTGAGTTATTGGTTGAGGAAAATGCATGGGAAAGCAAATTGGAGCGCGTAATCATTTTGCTCCCCTGCGGAGTATTCAGAATGATTTGTTGTGCTTTATTTTTTAATATGGTTTCCAATGTTTCTAAATATAGAAGGGTATTTCATATTTTGAAAATTCAAAATATTTTATTTCGCTTTTCCGGAATATACCTATAGACAAAATCTATAACAAAAAATGGAAAAAAAAATTAAAACAGGAAAAATTTCAAAAACCTACTTACATTTATTTAATATATTAATGTTCGCAATTTTGAAACACCTCACATTCGAATTAAAAATGACTCTTGGACTGCGAGATGGGTTTTAGTTACCCTTTCAATGCGTTTAGACACCCTTCAGTTTTTTTAAAAGAACTTGAGATGAACGTGAGATGCGTTCTAAAAGAAGTAGGTTTTTTGCACTTTACATTCATCAGCTTTTACATTGAGGGGAAATGCGTTCTATATACCAGACTAGGAGTAATTTCAGACTTTTTGAAAATTTCGAAATTTAGGTGCGTTCTATTTATTCCTTTATTCTTCGTTTATTACCCGTAATAACTTAATATAATCGTATAGGTACATGTATAATTACTCCAGCGATATTTATTTCAAGAGCAAAGTGTCCCACACATAAAAGTTTCAAGTAATTATGGAGCTAGGTTTCTTGAATGAAAACCCGAAGAAGGGATAAAAAGCGGCAGTTTGCATTCATGTTTGTGGAGTGAGTGAAGAGTGAAAAGGCGAAAGGGAAAACAAAAAAGTTTTTTATTCGTTTACAGTTGCAGCTTGAGTGATTAACATATTAGCCGAGTATACGTACAGGTATTGTCTCCTAAGAGCCATTAATTCTGTAAAAAATTAACTTTGCTTTCACTTGAGTTTCCTCGTTGTCGTGCCGTTAGCGCTTCTTCGGCTAGAGATTTATGACGTGGGGAGGGAGAGTGGGTAACATTTTTATTAATTTGCTTCAGTTTTAATATTACACGGAGCTATCTTCTCTTCCTCTCCACTTTTCCATCTCCCATACAAAATGACAAGGGAAATTCGTACAACTCTTTGTTCCGCCGTCTGCTAGTAGGTACTTTGGTAATTTACTTGGGGATTTGGTGACACAACTCGAAGATTAACTAGAACGGTAATAATACGAGAGATTTAACGTGTAAAATGGCTTGCGTTTTTTAAGAAAAATCATCTGAAATCCAGGTACATTGTAGATTAGGGGGAAGGGGAATGGAATTAGTAATTGGCCAAAGTAGTGTAGTCGTGAAAGTCGACAAAGTTTTACTTTTACTTCTCATCGTTCCTCAGGTTTGCTGAGTTTAATTTGCCTTCCAATGGCTTGGCTTACGTTAGTTAGATTGCCTTGCCTTCCTTTGGTTTGGCTTCCTTCGGTTTTCCCCAGGATTTTGAGGTGTTCTCAAAAGCCACTGACAAAACTTTTGAAAAGTTGAAGTGAAAGGTGGAAAGCTTTGTTTTTTATTATGTGTGGGTGTCTGTGTCTGAGCGTCCATTTTATGCTTTATTTCCACCAGCGTCTCCTTTACTTATGGGACTTCAAGGGGGAATTTGTTACGGTAAATGCCGCGGTAAAAACACTTGGAATAAAAGGGAATAGAAACCAAAGGCTAATTTAAGTTTGAAACAATTTTAAAATTAGTCGGACCTTTTTATTGTCTTCCTTGTGAGGAGGGGAATGAGCTAGACGCTAGCGTTTCAGTTACATAAAATAGACTTGAGACTTCGATGAAAACTTGGATTGCAAACTGCCATCCTTTAATTATGGATGACATGCCACTTTGTCTGGGTATATATTTAAGGACGAGGACCAACGGGGTAATTATGTAAAGATAGCGTCAAGCTGGATTTACTAGTGCAAGATGTGCTATCTTGCTGGTAGTGGTTTTGTAGCCAGGGAATTTGTGGTAAGATGCAATTCCTTCACATAATCGTCTTCCTTAAAAATAAGTGGAAATCGTCAGACTTGTTTTAAACTAGGAAGAGTGTGTGTGCACCAAGGCTTAAGGTATAACGTACATGTATGTATGAAATATCTCTACACATAAACCAATTTAAGTTTTTGAAATGCCACCTGTGAGCTCACAGATTAGATATTCCCGTTTGAACCCCAAGTAAAAACTCGCATTTCGCATTCAACTTTCGAATGCATTCATTTATATAGTAACATTTAATGCAGTACATACTTGAATACAGTTATATTCAAATTTTTCTCCCATTCTCTGCAGCTTGTAGTTCTGTAGGTTTTTGTAAAGAATGAGAGCAGTCGGTAGGTTGGAAGGAAAGAGGATTTTCTGTGTGGAAAAAAGGAAAGTTTGGTTGAATATAGAGCGTCGTGACAAGACGTGGAGTAACTCTTTCCCTATACATTATCCGTAGGGGAATCTGTGTGTAGGTATTTGAATTTGAATTTAAATTTGACTCAAAATTGTCATTCATGTGGAAAAGTTGTCTGGGGAAGAGAAAGAAAAGTGCCAAAACCAAAGCCAATGCCAAAACCATTGCCTTTACATTGCATTTCCATGCCACGCCATGCCATACCTTGCAATATGAGAACAGGTTGAGATTGGAAACAAGCAAGGTAATTAATTAAATAACTTTGGGCTTTGGTGGAAAAGTAGAAAACTGTCTGACATAGACAAGGGCAATTAGTGAGTAATTAAATACCAATTAAAAAAAGATGCTGAAACTTGTTCTTATTTTATTTCAAGTCTATCCTCCTTTTTATACCCTACATCAGTAAAAAAAATTACATGTGCACATTTTCAATTGCATCATATTTAAATAAATGCAAAGTAAATTGCCTCCAAGTTTGTGACTTTGCGTATCTTACTCTTGGGCTTTAAAGACAGTAGGAAGACTACGGGCGTGAATGTGCTTGAGAAGTTGAATCTAAAGGATTTAATTCTGATTTTGAAACTGATACTGATAGTGGTTGAAATAAATGGGAGCGGCAATGCATTACATGAAAATTGCAGAAGGAGAGTGCGTAATTTTAATTTGCTTAAAAGCTCTGAGTTCTCGATTTTACTGAGGGAACGTTTGTTGAGTTTAAGGTCGTTTGGAGAGAGATTGGGATGAGGATGGGAGAGATATTTTGAATGTGTGCGGAATCATAGGGGATTGATTTTATGAGAGACGAACTTCCAATACAATGTACAAGTACAAGGTATAGGTGATATGGGCAAGATATAGGGAAAAGGGAGGGAGCATTAAGTTGTATTTACGTCGCTTTTGAATGAGATTGGATTTTTTTAAAACTACATAGTAAAATGCAGAAGTTCTAATTTAAAGGGTTTTGAAAGTTGCAAAACATTGTAGGTATGTATAAATGTAGAAATGTTTAGAGCGATGAATGAATGACTTTCGAAAGACACAAACCCTTTATTTTACACCTTTTTAAAATTAGCAAAATTCTGAATAATTGATTTTTAAATGGGGCTAAACGATCAGTTTTTAAAGCGTTGCTAAAACCGAAAACGTGTTTTAAAAATCCGCAAAACTTTCAATATGTAAGTTCTTGAAAAAGTGCGAAAAATTCTGAACGATGGTTCTTTAGAGGGTGCAAAACCTTCTATTTACAATTTGTTTAAAAGCTCCAAACAATTCTGAATGAATGATGATTTTCAAAGGGACCATAGCCTTTTATTTCCATCCAACCAAGTTCTACAAACACATCTTCTAAAATTAGAAAACCTTGCTACGTAAATGTATCAGTATTACCTATTCCTATAGTGGAGATGGGTATGAAGTCTTACATATCTTTTCTTTATTTTACATTCTATTAATACCTTCTTGTTTTACTCACTAACTAGTTTGCAAGCGGAACTATCTACGCCGCTCGAAGAAATAGTAATTTCTAAAAGTCGAAAGTTAATACCTAGAATTACTTTTACCCGAATCTTATCATCCAGTATACCCTACCTTGGGTTAAACTCTTCAAGTTTGGAAGCACAAATATATGTACCCTAGTCTACTCTTCACTCAAGGCATAGTCACATCTCTGTATAATTACTACTCCTAGGTACCTTACTCTTTTACTTCATGCCGAAGTAGGTACCCACATGCATGCAGTTTTCTCGTTGATGTAGGAAATATCCGTCCCATCATCTCGTAATCGTGTCGTTGTCTCATATTGCAGCTAAAATTATGTAGACTCGGTCTTGAGCCAGAGCACAGCTCGAGATACCCGAGTCAGGTTCAGGTATCATGTGGTATGGGGAGACTGCCGATGACTATGTAGGTACCTCGAAAGCACTCGGCTACCTGCCCATCGTTAGATTTCGATCCTGGGACGAGGAGACGTCCAATTAATTGATTAAACTTTTTCAATAATCTCAAATAATCTGACTTGATGAAATAGTTGAGCAAGATTGGATTGGTTACTTGAGCTCTTTATGATCTACGAACATTACGTACATAGGTAGGAGGGTAATTATCTTTGTTTCCCCTTTGTCTACATAGAGTGTGGCGTATGCACTTTATGCATAGGTATATGTATATATATACCTAGATGTGCTATGTACTAAGGTAAAGTAGCCGCAAGCTATATCCATTTGGAGCTGCCGAATCTTGTCACAGTCAGCAATCCAGATAGACTTGAATATAGCCCACTTTAAATGGTGACAGTAATAAGAGGAATAAAAAAATATCATCTTCTTTTCCTCGTCATTTTCTTGTTTTTCATTTCATGGGACAAAGTTTTATTTTCCCAGGAAAACACTGTGCTTCTAGACGTCTCAAGAGTGCACAATCTTCTACATGCCATCTCAGGGATCGAAATGTTTTACAAGCATCTCTCAATGTTTTTCCACGTGGATGTTGATCACCTTTGTAATCGTCAATCTGCTGAGAACTATGGAAGGGTTATGTTATGCCATCCAGACGCATCTTCGTACACTCCAATATGCATCCATCCAATCGTTCAGTCAGTCAACCAGTAGTTTTTAGCTCAGCTCAGCTAGAACTGGAAACGTTGACTTGCCGTCGTAAAGAAAGAATAGAATCAACTTCCTGCAACTTTTTTTCTTCTTGAGTTTAGTGGCATTGTAGGTTCCTTCTTCTCCGTGTTTTGGCACTCGCCTCCTAGGAGAGATACGCAGCGTGACGGTTACGGTAGCGTTCCTGTTGATGTTGCTGTTGCTGTTTCTGTTGCTGTTGCTGTTTCTGTTGCTGTTGCTAGTCCTGCTTTGCATTACATATACTGTGGACAGATAGTTGGTTTAAATGACGGCGAGAGTACAAGAAAAGCACAAGCGAAGGCAAAAGCAAAAGGGAAAGGAAAGGATACTTTTACATACGGTCCCATATACATAGGCACATATGTCCCGTATGTCTTTTCTTTATACTCCTTTACTTACACGATGACCCACACCCGCACCGGTGAAAGTGGCAATTTATCCATGTATATTACCTCACATGTCTATGTATTAACGTTTGCATATTATCATGGCATGATTGTATGACGGAATTGAGTTGGACTGGGGGTCTATTTTTACAATGTGACTAAAGAAAGTATGGCACGTCACTTGAAAATATTCAGAGTAGAATAAAAGTAAAAATAAAAACCAAGTAGTTTGACTACGTATAGATGCAAAGGGAAGAAGATTTAGTATGGGCAGAATGGAAAGCGGAAGTTTTTTCTTTACTCTTCTTTGCGATAGTATAGAGAGAGAGTGTGAATGAACAAGGATGCGTAAAGGAGAATCACGTTTAGAGATAAACATGTTACAGTGTGGAAGTGAACAAAATCCACCATTATTCCTAATCGAGATTTTTCCACTATGTACCTACAATGAATACTGTGGGGAACGTATATAAGTAGGTAATTATTATTATCATACACACTTTAGAATTGCAAAGAAATTAACATAAAGAATTCATTTTTTAATAAAATTCTATCTAGCTACAGGAATGATGTGTAAATAGAAATGGAATATTCGTGCTCATAAAGAACTACTGAAAAATAGTATACAAACAGCGTAAAAGATGATCCCTTGATTTGTCGACATTTAAAGACATGAGAAAGAGACCCAAAAAGAAGAGAAAAAAGTAGAAGCAGACAAAGGAATTAAGTCCACATATTAAACCGGACTTGGGTTTTTATATAAAATGGTTGGGAGGATAAGCGGGATAAACGATGTTTCTTTACGACTCGTTGGTTCCCCCTTTAAGCTCCTCATTCCCTCCCTCTCTGTAAAATATCCCTAAGAAAAATGTCTATATGTGGGTAGGTACTTATACCTCAAACAGAAAAAAAAATTGTGTATGACATAAACGTGAAATAATCCTAAATTCGATTCCATTTCCATTGAATTTCCCAGAAAGCAAGAAGATGGTTTTGTATTTGATTGAATGCCTCTGGAGAAAGGAGTGGAAATCTGATCAGAATAAATTCCATATTTCTCTCAATCTTCTTTTCAATTGGCTCATTGAAATTTCAAATTGAATGCAGCATTAGAGATTATGCTTCATTTATTTTATTCCATTTTCTCCACATATGTATGTACACATGTATGGACTCGGTTCACTTTAATGGTCTTTCTTTATTTCTTTATTTCGATTCTATTTGGGATTTATTTATTTTCTGTAGATCTAACGCCAGCTCCGATTCTGGTTATGGTTCTGGTTGTGATATTGGTGGCGGTTCTGGTCAGGGTCTTATCCTAGTCTGAGTGAAAGTGTGAGTAATTTTGTAGGCGAATGGAATTTGAATTGTGAATCTGAATTGAGGTTTTGAATTCCATGGAAAGTAGGGAAAGTGTGGTGACAGACAGTGAGTGAGAGGTATATGTATGCATATCGGTAAAGGATAAAAAGGAAAGGAGTGAATGGTAACGGTTACGGTGGCGGTGGCTCTAAAAATACCTGATGGTTGGGAGCAAGTATGGAGTTTCGTCCAAAGGTTTAGTATTTTACACTTTTCCAATTGAGAGATATGGTGTCTCTGTGCATGTGTCGACAAACGTAGAAAGCTAATCTAACAGGTTGGCTGGAAGGTATTTAAATTTTCTGAAATGGAAATGGCAATGCCTCACACAGTCTGCACACTGTCGTTGACTCCTAGTCAAGTTATAGTAGTGAGGAGGAGTGCGAGAGCGTCAACGTCAACGCCAGATACAGGACAACGAAACTTGAACAGTTGTCACGATACATGGGGACTATTTTCAGTAAAAAATCACACCTCAACACAGCATCGCAACACAACATAACCATTTACATATTTTTGTATAAAAAACCTTATAGTACCTATAAATGCCAAATTTTTCTCAAACCCTTTCCCTAGAAATTTATCAATTGGGAGAAATTAAAGTTCTTATAGCTTCTCATAAGGCACCATGTTATTTTATGGTATATGTATAGTCATAGGAAAAAAGTGACAAGTCGTATTGCTCTTTGAGGCAATGTTCTGTTGTAAGGTTGTACTTAATAGAGGCTCTTAGGAGATGCTTATTCCCAGAAACCTGTCATTCTTATCTTTACCAATGCTTTTGAATCCCTGTCTGTCGGTTGCGGAGTAAGAACATTGATGTACAGAAAGTGAGATGAAAATCTTGTCGTTTTTTTTCTAACCACGGTTTTGTTGTTTGCAGTGACCAAGTTTATTCGGATTGGAATTGCGGACAAGAATGACAATCCACCGTATTTTGATAAAGCACTTTATGAAGCCGAAGTCGATGAAAATGAAGATATCCAGCACACAGTATTGACCGTTACTGCCAAGGATCTTGACGAATGTGAGTGCCTATATCATTTTTTGAGACTTTTCCCTTTTTTCAGGCGCCTTGAATGTTGTTCATAATTACATATTCATATTATTCATTTAATTAGTCATTCGATAGTAAGTTACATTATTCATGAGTTGCATAAGCATGCACCACATTTGCATATTATAGACAGCGGCAGATTAGCCCCAACAACAACAAGAGAAAGAACAAATTGCTGCAAATCCTTGCAAATGTTGAATGAGCTCTTTAACCAAAGTGTCTTTCAAAAAGCATATATGTAAATCTACGATATTTTGCACACATTTATAGGAATGAAGATGCACTCTGAAACAAAGTAGAATTCATATGCATCATTCAATAATTATAGATGTGCATAACAATGCAGACATTTAGACCCAGGAAATCATGAAAAAAACTTCATTTTCACCTTATTTGTATTTTCAGCATTGCGCCCCACCACATTTTTGGTTTAATTGAAAAACATTGAATTTCGAAACTTAAAAACCATATTTGACGAACTCCTTGCTTTATTCCAATCCAATTACCCAATCAATCTCAAAAAGAAATCCACGGAAGCATAAAAATACAGAACCTTGATTTGATTCTAATAGCGTGTAGAAGAAGCCGAATACATAATTTTGTTCTAGCAAGCAAAGTTACAGTTCACAAATTGCCCAATTATTTTCTTAGCATGACCATGTGGTACGGTAAAATTTTGACTTCGCTTTACATTGGAGGTGGAAGTGGAGCAAAAGGAAATAGAATTTTTCCCGCTCTCTCTGTTTATTTAGCTAAACGAATCGGAATATATTGAGAATATTGAGAATACTTGTGAAGATGGGGAAAGTGGATGGGGAGGTAAAAAGTGAGTCTCTGTGGACTTGTTTCAGTTTGATTTCCTTTGGTTCTCTTTTGCGTTTCGGTTTGCTTTTAGGTTATTATACGTATTCTTTTAGGTTTCTAGAGTAGAATGCTCAAGCAGAGCTCCCACGACTTCTTTTCACTTCTTTTTTTCGAATTTTCCGTGGAAACTGCAGATGGGTAGTGGCCTTATGTACATACCTATGTAGTGTTTTTTCTAGACATGCCCCCTACGTATATAAGTAGTTGTTGTAGAGATAACAAAAATAGAAAGGAAATGGGCCATGGGGGTAAATGTCTGTCTGACGAGGTAAAAGTGTATTTTAAATCTATGCAGAGTTCTCACATTTGTTTTCGATATAGAGAGGCCAAGAGGAATGCAGGGCACACAGAGGACGAAAGAGAACGGTTTCAGTTTTCAAATTTTTAGATTTCAATTTCGACTTGGATTTGCTCAGCAAATAATAATAGTAATAAATAAGCTGTCAGTTGTATCATTACTCGGTACCCCGGCTGACGCCGAAGGTGCAACATTTTCCCATCTACGATTTTTGAAAAATGCTAAACGTCATATTTATTTTATGAAATATTTTGTAAGAAAACCCAAGCGTGTATTGACTCATATAGCTTTATGGATTGTGTAGGTACTTTCACGATTTTTCTAGGGAATGGGTCGGTACTCTGTAGCACAGAATTATCGAGAGGTATTGGACATTCTTACTAGTATTTTTGAGCAGTTGATTTTGAATGGAATAAAAGCTTAGCTCGTCATTTGAAAAGGTAAAATCTGTAAAACAGGAAAAGTAGTTTTACAGCTTTTGAGAAAATGAGCAGAGTCTGATTTTATAGCTTTCGAAAAATGGAAAATACAGGTTTTAGTATTTACTTTTGCTATAAGAAGCAAAAGTCGCTTTAACAACTTTCAAACCATTTTTTACATAGTATAACTCCAAAGCTTACTGAAGTTTCTTATTAAAACATCGTTGATTAATAATGCTTACCAAGTGCCTAAATAAGTCACGGATTGACAGTACACTTCGTATCCATAAAACTAGAGCAATTGATAGAATTAGAGAAATAAAATCGATGGGATACTATAACCTGAGCTAAATCAATGGGAGTAAAAAGGGAAAAAGCAAAATGGACCTACCCAGTTTTAAATTTTGAAATAGCCGTTGACACTGCGTGAGGGAAGTTGTGGAAGCGTGTCTATTATTTCACGTGCTTTCACCTGGGGATACACAAGGAGGAGCGGAGAACGTGGGGAAGTAGTAGCAGCCACTCGTTTGACAGAATCTTGGATTGCTCGGCAATCTTGTGTTCTAGTTGTGTTTTCAGTTCTCAAGAAATATAGGCTTGCACGGTTTATCTGTCATGTCAGTCAGTGAGTTTGTCTGCGGGGAAGAAAAAGAGAAATGGAAACAAAATAATCAAACGGATTGTTGCTGTTTTCTTTTTGGATTGGCACTCAGCTCGTGGCTTCTTCACCACAGCCATCAACCATTGCACCACACCACACCACACCACACTACACCACACCACACCACACTACACCACACTACACCCACCCAAACCAAACCAGACCAAACCAGACCAAACTAAACCAAACCCAGCCAACCAACAACCAGTTCATGTTTTTCCCCGGCAGGAATAATGGAAGAAAGTGGAAATGTTGGTGATAGAGCACCCTCAGTCGTCTCGGTGTGTGTCAGCGAATAAAGCATTAATAAGAAAAATACGAGATTTACACGGACACCGACAGAGAAGAGAAGAGAGCGGGAATGGGATGCAGGGAATTGCCTCATGTCTTCCAGCTCTTCTTTCTCAAAAATACTTTCTCTCTTCCTATTTCTCTTGCAACATTCGATTCTGCGTTTGCAACAATTCACTTTTTAATGCACGCAATCCTCTAAACATCCTTTCTACATATTCTTGCAACTCATTTTTCAAACGGGCTATTTCAAAAGGGCAACAACTACTTTCACTTCACTCGTTTGATTAAAACAGAGGAACATAGTGAATTTTTCAGGTTGTTTCGTTGAAGACATTATTTCAAAAATTCACTTACTTAGTTTTAACCTTTTCGAATTTTTCTATATGTAATCTAATTCCCATAAGGTACCAAGTTATTTTTTCATATGTACATAGTTTAGATGTTTTATGTACCTACTTATTTTCCCTTAAGGAATGAGATCCATTGAAGGATTACTATTATTGAAAAATATTAGTGACACATTTGCACACAAAGGTTAAAATGTATTTGTGTAGTGAGGAGTGTAAATGTATGTGCTGAGATGTTTCCATGGTAGCAGTTGGATATTTTCGAAATTTATTTTAGAAAACAAAAGTGAACATTGAGAAACAAAGGACACACATCTATATAACATATAATTATAGCTCGCTCGCTTAAGGACAATTGAGAAATGCCAGGAATGCACAAATGATTAGAATAATACGGTAATTTTTTACCGTGTATGTCTGCTCAGATTTGATAAATTTCGCGAGGGAGAGAGAAGAGCTAGTAGTTGAAAATACTTGAAAGATACAAAATTAAGTAAGAAATATGCCGGTTGCTGGGACAACGGGAAGTAGCAACAGCTTCCCATGCCATCAACCAACAAGAGAAAACACAGACACACAGCATGTGTTGAGGCTATTGAAATAAAACTTTGCTTTCCCTTTGTACTTTCCCTCTACATCATCAGTCCACTTCACACCACGATAATGTCGAAATAATAAAAACAGACGAAGGGAAGGCAAGTACGACAACAAGTCGAGGCTTAGCCACAGTCCCACGGAATAAAAGTTCGAGTCACACATCCACATTTTGATTCCTTTCGTCCCCATCCCCATCCTGCTTGTGATTCCGATTCCGATGCGATCGTATGACCTCAGAAGCCATAATGCCGACGATGCAATCTTGGTATTTTATTAGAGGCAATTTTTAAAGATAAGAAACAACTTCTGTGGCATTCGCTAGGCAACGCAGTACCAGTACCAGTACCAGTACCAGCGTTGCCATTCCCGCTGTAAGGCTTCCTCGCCAAAAGTATTAGCACTTTCTCACCAAGCTACTCTAAAGTAAAGTAACCTACTGGCTTGTATTGCGTCTTCAGGAACGACCAAATATCATTATTACATTGCTATGTGGTGACGTGGAAGTTTTAAGCTTTTTTTATTAGCCTCGTTTCAAAGTTCACATTTTCGATTAAGGACTTCAAAGAAAAAGTCGATATGTGATATCATACCGGTGGAATTGAAAATGAAATACAGCTTTAAGCTTATTTTTCTACCGGTTTCTCAAACGCAGTCTACTAAAGTAGGCAGAATATAGAACCCTTACAGTTTTCACATAGGTAGGTACATAGTATCTACAACAAAACACCACGACCACACTTCAGTTGTGAAAATGTCTTATAAAGGTATACGGGTAATTTGCGTACAGTACAAGTATAAATATTGGAGCAGAAATAATCAGTATTTACCATGTGCAGCGAACGCATGATTTTCGTTTACTTGATCGAATCTACCAGCTTCAAGTAGGTAGTACGAATTTTCCAAACAAACCTCTGGCCTCTTTCTATTTCAACGTTTTGCAAATTGCAAAAATATCCCCTAAGGAGTTTAAATAGAATCGTAACCTTAAGTACGTCCTGCATCACTGTAGAAAAATTATTTAAATTTTTATAACATAAGAAAATTGCGCATTTAGTATCGTTTTTTTCTGGATTCTGGTTCAATTCAAAGTATTTCAAATGTCAGATTGAATTTTTTTATTATTTATGTATATTGCTGGAAGAAGCGTGGGAAGTGGGATTTTTTAACAAATTCTGTTTACATTATTTCGTTATTTACCTACCTTAGGTGGGTATTTGTTATTGATTTTTGTATGCATCTGTAGCTCTGATAGTGAGTACAAAGTCTGGAATGTATTTCCTGTTCTCTCCGTCACGTCCAATTTCACTTACATTCTCTGACATTATACTGCGTCTTGATAGTTTAGTGTTACTCATATTTTTGTTTTTTCCTGTCGTACGGACTTCCGTTAAAAGTGAATTTATGAAAAACGTGATCATGTACATACATGACTGTAGGGGGTTGTTTTGCATCAATACATTTGCTGCTATGTAGAAAGGATTCGTGGAATGCAATTGAAAATATTTTCAAAGATACATATGCTGGTTTGCACTTTCAAGGAGATTTCAGCCTATGTGTTTGTTAGAGAAGAACAGAGAGAGAAAGATTTGACTGTGGTGTCGTTGTGTAGGACAAACCATGTCAGGGGGAATAAGACGCCAGTATGGAAGATACTTGTTTATTGGACCGAAATATGCATTCAGTTGGTCCGTCCGTTGTCTAACCGAAGGTGGAGTACAAACCATATGTAATTTGTCTCTGAAGGAATGTGCCTTATTCCAAAGATGACAAGGGTGTATGTGGAAGTTGTGAAAATGGTAAATTGTCCTTGGTGTGCTTCTCCCCTTCAGTTCAGAACTGGATGCAATCGTTCAGGGATAATTTAAGAACAAGGCGTTGTGGGAAGGAGGGTTGAGTTGGAGAAGCAGAGAAAGACTGAACATGTAAGTACCTAGTACTAGTGTGATTGGTGGTTGACTTGTAAACGTTAAGGTTAAGTTAAGTTGGGAGAGAGAATGGGGAAGGGAAATAATGGGAACGAAGTGATGGTAAGACGAAAGTGAGAATGGAAAGAAAGCGTGGGATGGCGTCCCTCTTGGATTGCCTCTTATTTACATGATTTCGAGATAAAATCAGAGAAATCCTCCAGCTATTTGTCTTTTCACTCCTGACTTTCACTTTCTGCTCCCAAATTCCACAAATTCATCTTCCACACAAATTTCCTCTCCTTCCTCCCGCTCGCCTCCCAATCTACAATCGGCCGAGTATTTATAGACAAATGTGTGCAAAGCACTTGGCTACCGCTCTCCTCCTAGTAGAGCACCACACCTGAACACCTATCCACAATGATATTTAAATTCAGGGCGAGTGATCATTTACATATTTCATTTGATTTTACCTTTTTCAAAAATTCTACAGTTTAAAAATTAAATTAAGTGGAAAGAGATACTGGACGAAAATTGTTTTATAAAAACACGCTGGGGTAAAATTAACAACTCAAATTTTAGACAAAAATTTAAAAAAAAAAAGAAAATCGTCTGAAACGATAAATGATACTGGCATAAGTTTACTGATTGAAAGCATTAAACTAATGTTGCTCTTGTATATCAAGGAATGAATTTCAAGGCACCTTGTGAGGAGAATTACGGTAGATTTGAAGGTTGTTAGTTATTTGATGCTCTGGTCTGATTTAGTCGCCTTCCTGTGTTTTGCTGTGTGCCATGGTGTCATGAATTGCCTGGTCCCGGGGTAGGGATGTTGGGATTGGAATCGAGAACGGGATCGGTAAGAAGGAAGCAACGAACGTGAACCACAAATTCTCCAATAATCCTGTATACTCACTACCGTTCGTCTCTATGAATTCAACCATCCATACGAATTTAGGAATGGATACCAATNCAAATTCTCCAATAATCCTGTATACTCACTACCGTTCGTCTCTATGAATTCAACCATCCATACGAATTTAGGAATGGATACCAATACTAGCCTCACACTTTCCACCAGTATTTTCACATTCCACAACATTTCGCTTTCATGGCATCCTTGGAAGTTCTTCGTTCGTATCCTTGACTTTCATTTCTTTGCTTCCTAAGGTTTTGTATAAAACAGAGAGACAGAGCAGAGCAGAACAGTCAAATTACCATTCAGCAGGGTTCCATTAGTTCATTCCTTGATATTATTATGCGCTGAAATTAGAATGATTGGGTGGAGATATCTACATACCAAAATATAAAGTCCTCGCTCTCATCCTACAAGCAATTTGTTTACCATTTTACAATTTACGCGTTTCATTATTTCCCTACTTTATTGGATCCTCAATAATGAATCACGCTTATTTTTAGAAAATGAATTTATTTATACTTCACCGATTTGGTTTCACTGTGACTTGATCTTGACACGTGACGTGGTCTCTGCCCAGAACACCGTTTATCCTTGTGCAAATTTAATGTCGTGCACCATACCAACATCCTGAGGAACGCTACAGAATTTTCTGGTGCTATGATTTTTACGTCCATTTTTTGAATTTCTAGTTATAGTTATAGTGGAAGCACAGTTCACAGTAAGGGGATTCTTATTTATGACCGGAATGGTTTTTTAAAGGATGGAATTTCTCAAGGGGTTGAGGCATAAATAAATACATAGGTACCTATATATATACATATACATAGTTGAGAGGATGGAATGAACGTGAGATTAGCTTACTAGTGAGCTAGCAAATGTACCGACTGTGACAACGACTTCCATGCGGTGTAGGAGCGGAAATTAAAAGTATTTTACATCCGGTTCTAATCTTGTCCGTTGAAAAGTCTTGAAAAGTTGACGA
>JAAXYX010001818.1:0-20429 GCA_036851915.1 Ptenothrix huangshanensis | reverse complement strand
TTCTGATTCATTCTAAAGGGCTTCGCGATGCACCGAATTCCTCAATACAGGTGCACTTGACATACCGGTGCAATAAAAATCCCTACCATACAATGTAGCGATGTTAAGGCTGACTGTTTACACTCTAAACCGGTTGTACATTCAAGCTGGTTGGCGCACATTTAAATATAATTTCCATTTTTTAAACCTGTCATACCACCTAATTTATCCCGTAATTGAATTCAAACTCGTCTAAATGTATAGGTTGCAAAAAGCTGGGAGATACATTCAATGAGCAAATGGCAATGGAAAATATTCAAAATTCGTAGCTAAGGAAATTGTAGTGAATTAACCGCTAGTTACGGCTTCAGGTCGGCATGTATCGTACCGACCTAAGTCTATGCTGGTCAAAATTTTGCCCTCGTTTGTAAATCGCTATTTAGAGATTCCACTGATTTAATTTGAACTTGATGATATAGCCAAGAAGTAGTTTCTCCAGAATTTGTTGGACAACCTGTTAAAGCCAACGCAGCAGCAACTGCAACGGGAAATCAAAGACCGAAAATCAAGAACGAGACAACAAATCTGCACCCTGGTCATGACACTGTTGAAATTCATGATAGCGTGGGCAATGACGCACATCTAGCTCCAGCTTTAACGGTCCAGTTAGAAGCTTTCAAGTTGGCTGCTACAGCTAAATTGGATAAAAGTTAAAGAATTGAAAACCTTAACATTGTAAAAGTTAATAAAAAAACCTGAAGCCGTCGTAAATGTAATACATGTTTATCGACAGTACTGGTTCGATTATAATCATTATATATTTGTATAGCTTTCATAATAGATCAAGTTACGCCCTGCTGTAGGCAATTTGGTTAGGCAATTTAAATTAAATATGTATAAATACGCATTTCAGTTCCCTACCTGTGCTCATTCTTTCAATAATTGAGAACTAAAACAAGTCCGATGCTAGAAACTAGCTTAAGTTATTATCTTTTGTATTACTAAAGCTTTGGTCAATGCCGTCCACGTATGTAACCTATAGCTTTCCAGCGAAACATTTAAAACAATTATGATGAGTTACTCATAGATGACTATTACCACATCTAAATTTACAGTAAGGTTCTAACTTTATTTTTAAATTCTTTCTAGCTTTACTCAGTCCTAATTTTCGTCCGACTTGAAAAGTATGTAATAGATCCAGGTATGTATGTGTCATGGAACCATGGACATTTCGTCCCTATGCATAACGTCCGAGGCAAACGAGTAAACCCCATTTCGGCAATTATTTTTTCGAGGTTACGATAGTGTAGGCTTATCACTTGGATGGATCGTTAGAATTTCACACCCATTGCTCGTTGCTCCCCCAGTTCCACTACGCCTGGTCTTACGGCTAGGACACTAGGCCTCCGAACAAAAATAAATCCCCACATAAAACTGACTTCGCAGTGGTGCATAATATTAGAACATCTGATATTGTTAAAACTCTGGATATAGTAAATTGAACTAACATGAAGTCAAAACTGTTAGAATAAAATGACATGTGTATAAATGTACATGCTGCTGACGATATAATGTAAAGAGTAAACGTTTAAAGATAGGGGCAAGTTTAGGGAGCAGTCATAAATGACACTACGAGTAGACGAGTATCTTCGCAGAAGGAGTATTTCCAAATTTATGCCATTTTTTTTCTAGTATTTGATTTGACTATGTATATATGTATAATGCTTTTTTTCACAAACAAATGCAATTTTAATTTTCAACGCAAAACGTAATCTTTAAAGGAATAATTTTAACACAAAAATGTCTGCAAATAGTTTTACTATGATTGACCATCATTGAAGATCTAGTTATATAGGCAAACTCAAGAACTATTAGAAACGGAACTACCTACATGGTAAAAACTGACGAACTTATTTTAATCCTCTGCATGTATATTCCTTTCTGATTTCTTGCTGGTCTTGATGCGAATATTCTAGTAATGGGTGAGTACGAAATTCATACACTAATGATTTAAAGGAAGATGGTATCTGGGAGAGTGAACTTACATTCTTACCTAAGCAAGTCCTTCGTGCTGAAAATTCTACAAAACATTTTGTGTAACGGATTTTCCAAGGGTCAGTTAAAATGATTCCTTCAAAACGTGCTGCATAAGATGTGCTACGTAAGACCTACAATTCGTGTCTTCAAGGAACTTGTATTGTCCTTCTACAACTCAAAATCACTGTCTTTTAGAATTTGGTTTTTGAATTATTCCTTCATTTTAATAACATAGAAGATAGTTACAAGAAAATTCCTTGTGGCATTTCGCAAAGTATTTGACTTGCCCAACTGATTTTCCCGTGTTATCTTCCTTCAGCAGTAATTTAGATTTTAAGACATGAAAGAGTATTAAAGTACTTAGTTGTCACTATGCCTGTTTATATTCTTCAGTGCTGCGGGCAACTGACACGCATTCAATGCGGAATTAGAGATACAACGCATTAACTGAAAATGTTATATTTAGATTAGATCAACTNGTCACTATGCCTGTTTATATTCTTCAGTGCTGCGGGCAACTGACACGCATTCAATGCGGAATTAGAGATACAACGCATTAACTGAAAATGTTATATTTATATTAGATCAACTTACATAGCGTACCTTGTTGGGAAAATAGATATTGCGGAACACAAAGAGGGAGAGAGACAAAGAGACACAGGGAGAGAACAATTATGACAAGGAGGGTGTAATGTATGGACATTTCTAGCGTGACATCATTTATGACAGCTCCCTAGTTATATTTAAAATTGGTCAATATGTAACCTCCGTCGAAGCATTTTTGTATTCCAAAAAAGCCACTGTGTGGAAACCCGGTAGATTGTAAATGCTGTTGTACTTTGTAGATTTGTACAATTGTAAATATTTCAGTGGAGAATTTTTAACACTTCCATGGCATCCGTTACAAAATGTAGAAATGTAGGCATTTACAAGCCACTGGGTTTCCCCCTACTGTAAAAATGGAAATGCAAAGTCTCAACTCAACCCTAACAGGAATATAAATCTTGGAGCTTGTAGCAGGTGAAAACTGACAAGAAGGTTTCATGATTTATTCTTCCTAGTAACTGTAAATTCTGATTTAACTTAAATAGTAGATAAGCTTTACCTGAAAATGTTTACTAATGCTAATTACTACGTATCTATACATAGACTGTAAATTCATTAACATGCAATCTAAATAAAGCTATATTGTCTATGGATTTGAGCGTTTGATGATTGAGCGTGGATTTGATGGGTGTTATTACTTGTAGATTTAACTAATAATAAAATGTAAAATTCAAGGTGGCTGGATAGTGATGTACTGATAATACGCCGGAATATAAGGTCTTACATCGTGGTTAATGCCATTACCGCAACCCGGGAGCGAAATTGCAAACTCTTAAATATATACGAGTACACGGTAAAAACTAGCAAAGTAAAAATAATCATTAAGGCATCTACAATGCATCTTTAATCCCAAGGTGCATTTTTATTCCACTAGAAGATGTATAAATAAATTAAAAAATGATTAAAGATGCGTTTAAGATACCCTCAAAATTATTTATTTATTTAGTGCTGGTTTTTACAGCGTAAACAATGAAAAGTAATACACCAAAATTTTGTCCTATTTTATATGAAAATAAACACAGTTGGTGCGCATCTGAAGTCAATAGAAATTCAAACTAAATAAATCTAAACCGTACCTTACTGTCCTACCCATTTAGATGTGCTTCATTCCGCGTTTGTAATTATTTTCGATAGGAATAGCTTTTCGGCGCGTTTTTCTTCTTTGAAGATTGTTCAATTTTTGCAGTGTTGTTGGATTAACAGGAAGAATACGAAGTCAGTGTGTATCAAATGTGTAAATATGTATTAGTGAAATGAGCACGGAGCAGACACAAGGTAATATTTACGCGTTCGTTTATTAATAGTTTGCAAATGGATGCGCGTTTCTAGCATTTTTGACTTCTAACAATTCTTCCATTCAGTAGTGATACACATACGTACACCTTTGCTATTGTTTACTGCTTTACAAAGTTTTCCCATACTGACAATGTTCTTCGACAAAACGAATAAATGTCTCAAGAGGTACTTGTATGAGTATGACAAGTTAAAATATACTATTACTGTAAGTAATTCATAAATCGGTGTCAATTAAATAAAAGAAATTAGTATGTAAACTAGAGTGAAAAATAAACAAGACTAGAAAGCCTTTGATATATAACTGTTCGGCTGAAAATGTTGAAATGCTTATGTTCAAATTACTTATTTTTATCACCTATTCTAATCGTATGCACATGTAACAATGGCTTCGTCTTTGGCACCGAAGTCATGATCAAACTTTAAGGGTTCACATATACCTATTCAGGATTAACTATTTGCCTTTTTGGAACTTCCTTTTCTAACCTGCCTACTGTTCTCTAGCTGAATTCATCACAGACAAAAATAGATTAGCGTCTCAAACATTAAACAATGATCATTTATTTTTAGCATTTTGTAGGTTTTTGCAAAGACACGTCGGGTGCAATCATAATTTTTGATCGCACAAACTTTTCAAGGAGTTCGTCCTCAAACATAGCAACAGATTTCAATTTAGTCACACAAGCAAACGTCCTTCGTTCATAGCTTACTCTCGAAGGGACGATGATACTTCTCTCATTCGAAAAGTAAGTTCGCCAGGTAAGCATTTACGGCAATGTTAAAACGGACACTACTTCGGAAACACTGCGTACACTGTAAAAATTAAAAATCTTAAAACAAGAAAAAATACACCTCAAACGCTGAAAACCTACAGCTATTTAGTGTACTCTTGAAAGATTTTTGAATGCATCTGAAAAATATCTTCAAGATGCCGTTTTTGTATCTTTAAGGTTTATTTTGCATTTAGATGCGCCAAGTGCATCTTCAAGATGCGCCAGGTGCTTATAAATGCATCTAATCGTAAGTCGAAAAAACTCTACAGCTATTTAGTATAATCTCGAGTGCATCTTATTTTTTACAGTGTGCATGACATGTAGAAGTTCCGTTTAGCTATTCAGAGAAGTATTCCCTCGACAATAGTTTCTTTAAAATTTATGTAACAACAGCTTTCAAATTTTATAGTCCTCTGTTCGCTGCATCCCTACACTGTAAAAATTGAACAATCTTAAAACAAGAAAAAAAGCATCTAGAGTGCTGAAAACCTACAGCTATTTGGCATAATCTTGAACGAAGTTTAAGTGCATCTAAAGTTCATCTAAGGTGCATCTTATACACATTATAAATACATCTTGGACTCAAAGATGCTCTCGAGATGCACTTTCAATTCGTTTTAGATGCACAGATGTATATTTATTTGATGTAAAATGCACTTCAGATGCACTTTAGATACACTTAAACTTCGTTCATAATTATGCTAAATAGCTGTAGGTTTTAGCGAAAGAGATTACCCAATTTTTACAGTGTATCCATAAACATGTCATGGGCAGAATTAGGTAGGTACATAAAAGAAATTACATTCATGGCTAAAACCCCTAATAGCTAAAAGAAATCAATCTAAAGAAATTGGTCAAAACGCCTTGTACATTTTTGTCATGACGAAATGCATTTGGAACCAAAATAAAGAATGTTATAAAAATAGGTAGGCTATATTGATTTACTAACACGGAGAACTTGCGTAATCATGTTAATAAAGAAAGGTGGAATCGCTACAGGTTCACGATGAATACTTCTTGCAACTTTTACTTTACTTGAAACCTTACAAATAATGTACTATGAACTAATTAACTTTTACTTAAATTCGAAACGGCACACCGTGCACCCGTACTAGAGCATAGATCAACTGACGCGTACACACAGTTCAAAAAAATGTAATTACAATACATATGACTTGCAAGTAAAGAAAAAAACCATTGCAAATACATATTGGTAAATCAAAACTTTTGAACTAGTAACTACCATTAGGAACCCTCATGTACCTAAACACAAAGTTTTGTGTGTCAGTACCCTTCCTTATCGTTAGTGATCACCTCAGCATCCGCAAAAGGACATCAATGAAGATTCTGGACCTACAAAGCTGGAACTGATATCTGCCCGTGCTCACATTGGGTTATACCCGTTCCGGTTATACCCCTAATTTGAGTTAACTCACCAACTTGGGTTACCTTTTTACTGATGTTCTTGGTTTATCACCGAGAAATCGGACTCTTGGTATAACTGCTCTTGCTGAAAGTTGCCAGGAGGAACGCCGAAACCGGTTTAAATACTCCATATACAGTGAAACTTCGTTATAACGACAGCCGATATAATGTCATTTTCCCTATAGCGACACATATAACAGTCCCCGCCAAAAAGCCTATGCCTTCCCGTGTTAAATTTGCGGTTATAACGTCACTTTTTATAACGACATTCTCGTCATACTGTCATGCTGCATCCTGTCCCACAGTTACATTCGCGTTTAAATTGGAAACTTTATAACGTCATACATTCTTGGTTTGCACGTAACTTTAGCTGTCATACATAGGTAATTATACAGTCACAACTAAAATGAACTTGTTAGATTATAACACAGTAATTGAGTAAAATGGAATAAAGTAGGATTATCGTATGTAATGGGTAATGGCTAAGAAAGGTAGTTTCATGCAACGAATAACTTATGTTAATGTGTACAGATGTGATTCAGATAATAAACTTTCATTGTTATGGACATTGTTATTGAGCTGTGACGATAAACGGAAGACAATGTCCGTCAATATTACCTCCCAACACTGCTGTGGTTAAATATGGCCATTTAAATCGAGTGTATTTTTTCTTGAACTCTGTGTGAAAGGTCTTGCATTAGAAACGGAAATATAAATTAGTGTCGATTGTCGATACACAACTTAGAATGAAACGAAGAGATAATTTTAATTTTTATATAACACAACAAAGCGTCTATTGATTTCAAAAAAACAACCAATTACTGTAGCACGTAGTTTATTTTCGTATCCAATCGTATATTTTATTATGTAACCGAACGTAGCATCCTATAACGTCTGGACGTTATGGTTTATAACCAACCAAAAAAATCGGTCCCGTGAGCTGTCGTTACAACGAAATTTCACTGTAATTAATTTGACGTCTTTTGACGTAAATCATTGGATTTTTAAACGTCTTTCACGGAGGAGAATACGCCTTTTGAAAATAAACAATCATTACTACAAATGGAGCTAATGAATTTTACCGTACTTTTATATTGCAATAAAAAATTAGAAGTACCTTCCTTCATTGTTGATGATAATGTATAATATAAGTGAATCGAAGAAGTTAATGTAATGGCTTTATTGTCAAATTCAACAACGGGTTCTGAATCTGAGTTCTATACATAGAGATACATTCGGTACACGCTAGGTAATCCCTAATTACGTAGTACAAATAGTAACTCGAAAGCGTTCATTAATGCAGGGTCAAAGCTGCAAAAAACTCGTTTTCCCTAATTATTTACACAGACTAAAATACAAAATATAAACTTAAATACCATAAAATGTCAATATCAATGTATTAAATTTGGCGTATTACATTATAAATATACCCAATAATAGTAACTGAATTTACTTCTGCAAACAAATCTTTTATAATATTTCTAGGATTCTAGGTCTCAATTCAATTTAAGTTTATTTAAATGTAAAGGACACATGTATTCGTTAAGAAACAAACCTTTTTATACGCAATTTCCCTAAATTGCAAACCATGGTAAGCGCTAATTTGCAGCGGAGTGAATATAACGTAGATTGCATTTGGGAAAAACTGCGTATAACATGGTTTGCCTTTTCAGCGACTTTTCCGTAAATTGCAAACCATGGTAAGCGCTAATTTGCAGCGGAGTGAATATAACGTAGATTGCATTTGGGAAAAACTGCGTATAACATGGTTTGCCTTTTCAGCGACGATGTGTTGTTTTCGCTATTTGGAGTGGTAGGATATAGGAACAAGGATTATTAATGGGTTTCGTATTTCTGCTACAAACTATTAGGTATACATAATTGGAATTAAAAAGCAACGTATTAAAGCGCGGAATTTTTTGGGGAAATACACACATAGTTACGAATGATGAGAGATTGAGACATAGTGAGGTCAATCCGAAAATAATTGGTGAACACGCACAGCTATTTCTTGACGCAAACAAACCAGCGTCGAAGCCTTGCCAAATATCAATACGTCAATATTTATGAAATGAATACAAGTTTACAGAAACCCACACACGCTTGTCAACACTATTTTCTATAATAATATTTGACACAGAAAAAGACGGACACCCATGATTGCTTCTCAAAGGAAATAACGCAGATACAGAAACGTCTCATCTAGCGCACATCATTTTTCATGTTAAGCAAAAACAGATCGAAGGCTGCACGGCGGGACTTACTATTACTATAGACTTTATTTTCTACCCATTACAGTGGTGTCTGGAAGACATCTTCGCTATAAATATTGTGAGCGCCCAGGCATGCCAATGTTGCGTTGTTGAGAAAGAAATGAAATAGCAACTTTTATTCCTGATAAACTCATAAGAGGAGTGGGTGAATAAAGACGTAGGTACTCTCAATTGCATCCCAGTGTTTATTAGAAACACCTGCCATTATGATATTAGCAACTAATACAGAAACTTTAAAGTTGAAGAAGTAAGAAATAATTTGGATAGACACAATACAGTTAAATACAGATTATTACTTCCGTTTTACAATATCAAAAGATTTCGACACGCTTGCTATACACGTAATATATTAGGTGTCTAAAAATTAGCATGCATGCACCATATTTGGTACTTTTTTGATTCATTATAATTGTGTGCAATATGAAGATTTACAGAAGTATACTCGACCATCTTGCAACTTGCTAGAAGGTTGCCTAGATCTTGCTGCCTTCTGAAACAAAAACAATGACAGAAGTACAGTTGGCTAAACAATTTTGTTGTATATAGAACTGAATGGTCAAGTCTATAAACTTCAAAATCAAATCTACGATGTCTGGTCTATATAAGGTAGCATGGCCACGGAATATTTGAATATTGCCTGTAATTATAGTATTTAAATCTCTCACACAAGGCTCAAATACTCAAGTAGCACTCAACTATAAACATTAATGTGCCAAGCGGCCTTAGCAATACATACATGTGACAAGTGCGATGGAAGCCAACTCTGAGGTCAAATTTATAAATATCCTACGTTCAATTTAATATATCACGTTCAGCATTTCAATAAATTTCAATTTAGTGCAGTTAAGTTCAATTAAAACAACTTAAAACCCCGATTTTTTTTGTTAGTGTGAGATTTATTTTTGTTTGAGACACGCATGCCACAAAAAAAGACGATCGCTGGTAACCAAATAAATAATAAGTTTCTGTACCTACACCCCCATTATTGGGGTGCTCAAAGACGTACGAATAATGTAACCGGACATAATTAGGTAGGTATAAATAGATATTACTACATCATCAGATGACTTTACATTTTTAGAACTACCCAGCAGGTTTTTATTATCTGCAAAGTTGCAACTATAAGTGAGTAGGACAGTTGCACACCTGTGTTTACCCCACGACTTTCGCACTAATTATATTTCTCTTTCCCAGCTGTTTTTAAATTCTGAAGATTCCCGTATAATATGTATAAACATTCTAACATGAAAAATGTCTCGTTAAAAGGTAGTATATGTAAAGTAATCGAGAATGGCTAGTTTATGTAGGTATATAAAATTATAACATTACTGCTTTTCTATACATTTTCACGCTAATACGGGTGGTTCTGGTTCTACCACACCAACTAATTTGTCCACGTAATGAACTTGTAATTTTAAAATGATAAACTTATAATTTAATAAGCCAACATTGTGAGTAAAGCCATTTCGATAATGGTTTACTAACGTTCGAATGATTTCAGTATCGTGAATATTACACGGCCCATAAACCAAAATTATTAGATCCCGCATATAATTATACACTATCTATGAAAAAAACAAAATTTCATATCGGCAGTGAAAATATCTGTAGGTACATGTACCGTACCGCAGCGGACACAACAATAACCCAATACGCAACTTGTTTCGAAACCCATAATGAATAAAGGTCATACATAAGATATATGTATGACCTAAGGTACTGGGTACTGGGCCAAGGTATTCTCGACAAGAATTTACTTTCCTAGATAAATAGAAGCATTTCCTCCTCGAATTTATTGTGTATCTACAACTCTTGATGCAAAGGGGTCGTTACGGAAAATAACCACACTAACTAAAAAGTCAACCTTTTGCCCCCTTTACCAAATATCTGTATAAGAAAAGTCGCGTAATCACGTCATCAATAGGGGTTGGTTAATACTTGGTTAATATGTATAATATCCGACAGTTTGTAACTTTGTAAGTAGTTTCTTATTTTACTAGCACTATTTATAAACGAGCAAGAAATGTGCAGATCAACTATACGTGGAGTCTTGGTGTCATTATTTTTGCCACTTGTAACAGACTTCCTATGAGATCACACTATTTACAGCATTAATTACACCAATGGTTGGCAAGTAACAGTTTAGACTCTTTCAATATGAGAAGTTTTACTCTTATTTTTGATTTCTATTTTGCTGTATGCTAATAAGCTCCCTTGTAAAAATATTCCGACGTACTAACAAGGAGGAAATGCTTCCTTGGAATATGTACATAACTAAAAATGTCATACCGAAGGCTTTCGAAATTCTGAAATGCGAAACATGTTCACTACATGCATAAATGCCTAGTCGAAATTAAAAACTCGTAGAACATAGTAGTCGAGTAGTTAATTTCGACTCTTTAATTGAAATAAAAGCATAATTTAGAGTAGCGTACATTTTTATTGTTGGGATCGCATACTATGTCCTCAAAAGCCAATCACTATTTGTTAGCAATTACAAAACAACATCAGAGTAACATTTTAAAAAGATTATCGTACAAATAACAATAAGAATAGGTAGTAAAAATGGTCTAACCTAAAACTGAATGTTAGTGGTATTTAGCAAAAAACAAAGAATTTTCTTCAACTAGAGAATTGATTTCAGTGCATTCTGGGCACTAATAAATTTAAACTTCCTGATGATGCCCATTCGTTCACACAATGAAGTTCAGGCAGTGAAATCAGAAATGTCGCTTACAAAACCAACAGTACGCAGTTGTATAACCATAACGTGAAATCATAATTTCTATAATTGGTGGACGGTGGATACCCCCACCCTTGCCAAATTTTCTAACATTACAGAGGCTCGATCTCCTTCAAAATTTGAAAAAATTAAAGCTAGAAGGGTAAGGGTGTCAGCCCCTTTGCCCCCTAGAAGAAAGGAGGGATTTAGAGTTTGCCTGTTACAATTCCGGAAGCAAAATATAGCTAGCTTTCACCAGCTGCATAAATATTTACACAAATAAACAACGTACCTACAATGATGTTGTATTGCTCATTATCCACTTTACGCGTTAATACAGTATGCTTTCCCTGTAATACTACAGCAAAAAAAAGCGAATTTTAACTGTATCGTCTGTATCATTTTATTTCCATTAGGAAGGTAAAATGAAATAGAAGTGTAAATGAGCCTTTACAACTGAAATTCATGGTTCCAAAATGTTCAACAGTATAATATCAGTTTAGCCAACATGTGAATTAAAGTTCAGACGTTTTAAGTGTAACATATTCACTGCAATGTAGGACTCAGCAAAAGAATATAAATATCACCCCCAATAATTCGACTCAAGCAAGAACCGCCACTTATACGTTGCAACAAAAAATCAACAGAAATTCAGTGATACTAATGCACCCAATATCCGTTACATGCAAATTGCGTAGTGTTGGTTTTACAGTAAACCACTTTACATACGAATTGTGCTCACACATAGCAATCAGAATCAGCATCTGATTATTTAAACCAAATGGCATTTAAGAATTGCAATTCATGTCGACGATATCCAAAACTTCCGGAGGAGCAAAAAAATTAATAATTAAAGAAATTTATTGCCGTGACCTAAATCGTGCGTGTTACCTACATCAAGGGTAATTAATTAAGCAAGATAACGGTTGTTATTCTTATTTTAGAACTCAAAACGTGTAACGATAAAGCGTTATAAAAACAACAGTAGACTACTGAACAGAAATTTAAAACAATTAGGTTGCATTCCAAATTTGAAATTAAAATTACATAGCTAAAGCTAAAATTAGTGAAACCAATAACAAATAAACTCGAATGATGGAAAACAAAAACAAGATAACAATCTAAATATTAACATTCGCCTACTCACAGATAAGTAGGTAGGTAAATAATTATATCGTATATGCTTTGCAGACTGTAGTGCCACACTCATTCCCTTGAATTATGCCTCAGATTCCATACCCGTTGTACCTCCATTACTCTGCTTTCCGGAACCAGCGTCTCCTCCTCCGGTGATAAGTGTTCCACCAATGACAACAGATGTTGTTCCTTTGCTTTCAGATTCCATATTTGGTACGATTAAATTTTCACGGGACATTAGGTTGTACTTGATAACAAAAGACGTGAATCTTTTGCACAGATATGATTTAGACTCGAATTCATCAAACAGGGTTTTATGGTGGAAGTAGGCGTGTGAAAAAATTCGATACACTCGTCGACAAACAGAACCCAGTTTTCCTAGTGACGATTCACGAATAGAAACTCTGAAAAGAAAGAAAATAATCCCACATTAATGGCGATAATCATAATGGTCATTTTCTCTAGTACCTGCTAATACTCGTTAAGTTTGCTAGCAGGCGTATTATGCAGTGATATAAGTATGTACACTGTATGGTCAGGCAAGCCTGAGGCGTACGTGCATTGTACTATTTAGCATGTAAAATGCAAGGGAAGGGTAATTCTCGATTTTAAAAAGTAGCATCCTTACTCTCTCTAATAAATGACGGCTTAACTTCATCACAACTAGGTCCATAAACCTACGATAAAATAGTGTAATAAATCTTAGCCGTCTTACTCTAACTCTTCCTAACCCTGTCGGCCAACTGTGTACGTGTGCATATATTGGAATACGAAAGACGAATGAGCCACAGATTTCAAAACGAGTACAAAATTCGACTAAACAAAACAGAAAATTAATGGGTTACGTTACCTGCTGGGAAAATATTTATTTGAATTAAGAAGACAAGCTGCCCCGTCCAGCGTATGTCTAGTATAGTCAATAGCTGGACATTCCTTGGGCGATTTGTGAGCTGCACAAAGAAAGATCCATTGTTCAGTTGCTGTCATCTGGTTACACGTTTCAGGAAAGCATTCTAGCTGCAAAACAACTGCAAGGCCATTTAGTTCCATGCAGAATTGTCTAAGATGTTCGTACTTCCAAACTTCCTCATCTTGTGTTTCGGGAGGTGTTAAAATTGCACTGATCAGAGATGGATCACGACAAATTGTTTGTTGAATCCATTGCTGTACTGCTAAGGTGCTATCCATCTCTTCAAACGATTCATCCGGCCAACGACCGAATTCCTGGAAAACAATACAGTACAATATTATAAAAGATGCAAACATTTAAACTTAAGTAGAACAACCACGCAATACATAATATTTAAAAACTCATTTCTGAGGAAAAAATTCCATAAATACGGTAATCAAGATTTATCTCTAAATAGCCTAAAAGTTTACCTCGTAAAACTTGGAACCTTTAATGACAAAATTGAACTTCCAAATTTTACATTTGATTGTGATCTTAATTCGAGTGCAAGAGTTTTATTCCTTTTCAACGACAAATTTACTGTTGCACCAATGTCACTTAAATCGTCTGGTTAGAATTTATACTGAACAATCATCATAATGCCTGAAACAATTACCACTGTGAATAATAATAACAACAATAATGCAAAATTTAAGAAAGATCATTCCCAACTGCATTACTGAGGCTTTTCCATCGTCTTCCACATATGGAATCTTTGGATTTGATAGACTCAATCAACCAACCCCCTAAAAGATAGCTACAACGGTGAAGGTAAGCGCTGCAGAAAAGTTATGCCTTTCTGGCGTTTTAATCTTCAGAATTATAACCATCCTTATTTAATTTTTCAAAAACGGTACCCTCATCCATCTTAGGCAAAAAATATAGATAGATTTAGTTGCAGCTAATGTGAATATAAAATCTGAAATACTGAAAATTTTCAATGGAAGCATAGTTATGATGAGGTTTCGAAAATATGACTTTGACTGACGGATCGGAAATGAGCAAAGCAAAGCTTATGCAAGATTCCCATGTCCCTTCTCCCTCATTAAGAATAACAGCATGACAAGCATCCCCTGCCCATAAGATACGAATGACGGCACCGAATCGTTTTACTAACTGTATATTTTAAATTCATATTATTCACCCTATGCCTAGATTTTTGATATTTAATTTCAATAAAACTATGCTGTCAAAGGCAGCAAGAAATTGATAAGTTTTGTGGAGGAAATGTCAATACACTTACCGCAGCTTTCGTTCCAGGACGATTTCGTCGGATAATAGCTTTCGTTTCTCCCATTCCGCCGACTTAGTGAAACGATGTCAATTCAATGGTCCTTATTTGCTGTTACTGCTTCTGCTGCAATGAAAAAACAGATGACTCAAAATAAGCTTTCAGTTACACAAATGTTGAGCATTGGGATCCATCTCCAACCTCCAGAGAATCAGAGAACCAACAACGCTTCTGCATACATACAACCAATGACCGAAGATTACAATAACAACATTAACAACAATATTTTTAATTGGGTGATTACCTACTGCCTATGTAATCCTGAAACCAGTAAGTGAATCTCGACAGGGAGCTATAAAGCTCCGTTGAATGATTAGGTAAGTAGATTTAGTGATCAAGGATGAACACAAGTGACACAGACTTGGAATTTCAGAATTAGCAGTGTTGGCATTGGCAGTATTGGCACCGTTCAAGCCAAAACAAACCTTCCTTGATTAGAAGAAATTAAAATTTGCCGCAAAGAAGGAGTAGATTGTAGAATGGGATGAAAGAAACGAGATGGCAAAAGAAGGTTCTGTTTTTCACGGACACTCCACTCTCGTCGCAACCCTAGACACACCAGGATAGGGGTCTCAGGCCTCAGCCGACTCAGCCTCAGGGAATCTTATGTCTTCTAACCACAGGTAGAACTTTGACTTACCCTACATATAAATACCCTACTTTCGTAGCTCAAAACAGACCCTTCCTATTTCCTATAAATAGGGTATGAATTTTGAAAACCCTCTTTCAATACTATCGTAACCGAAGAGCGCTATTCACAAACCAACCAATTATTTTTAGCAACACAAGTTCACCAATGAAATCGTTTTCCTATTGCCTATGTAGGCAAGAGCAAGAGGAATATAATCGTGTTTTGCAACGAAATCTCACAAATTAGACATGCGCCTTATAAGGTGAAGTTTCATTTTACATGCTGAAACCATTTGAATGAGTTGCTTCATAAGAACGATTCGATACAAATATAATACGAATAATTAAAAAAAAGTAAATAGATGTTTTCTTCATGAACTTCTTGAAATGGGTCGACTTAAATAAATTTTCCACCCTTTCGCCCTATTTCTAGGGTAAGATCATACCCTACTACCCTACCCTTTTTAATTTTTTTCACATTACCCTACCTACCCTACCCTCTTTTCCCTGAAAAAACAGCCCTACCCTATTTTTTACCCTATTTATAGGCCCTATTTATATATAGGGTTCCACCTTTGCTTTTAACTGATTTAATTTAAGTCTGACTCAGGGCTTAATAGGCTACCACGACGCAGAGATGCACGAATGCCCTCGTACTATTGCTAATAGTACTAGGTGTACCTCTATTAGGGGAATTTTCGGCAAATTTTAATAGTACTAGTACTAGTGCTAGTACCCGCAAATGATAAATAGTACTAGTACTAGTACTAGTACCAGAGAATATATCAGTAGGGCAATAATAGTACTAGTGCAACCTGCAAACTGTACTTAATAGTGCCAGCCAAAGAATGAAGCTCAGAATGAACCGCGCCATCTCAGGTTTGCCAAGTAACTGTAATTTGAAAATAAAAACTAATACGTCGGGCAAGATTAAGCGCTAATAATAGACTAGGCCTAAGGTGAGCATGCTGGGTTCAGTTTTAGTTGGCCATTATAAGTTTTAGGCATGTCATATGGCAAAAACTGGCATTAACCGGCATTAATGGGCATAAATAGGTTCAAACTGGTATATAGCTTTGTAATATAAAAAGAAACAACTGTTTATTTGAATGGGACACAATATAATTTACGCACAATTGATAATATTTTAACTTTAGATACCGTAATTAATTTTAAAATATTTAATTAGTTTTTAATGACGAATTAAAAAAATCTTTAACATCTCCATTACATTAAATGAATGAACCATCAGAGACCTACCAAAGATCAATTTTAGGTTATAGAGTGAATTCTAAAGTCGGGTGATTATCCTCTTAGGGTTTAACTCTTTGCCTCCCAAATATGA
Organism: Ptenothrix huangshanensis; assembly: GCA_036851915.1. Lineage (NCBI taxonomy): Eukaryota > Metazoa > Arthropoda > Collembola > Symphypleona > Dicyrtomidae > Ptenothrix > Ptenothrix huangshanensis. Next base: position 3,969 of record JAAXYX010001818.1, on the reverse strand, counting down.
TTATAATGTAGTGTAAGGCCCTAGCTCAACCACATGTTATTTAATTGGAAATAAATTAATAAAAATACGTATAGGCACTAGTTTGTGTAAGTTTATTACCTACTGCAAATACATGAAGGTAGTGTTCGTTTTTCGAACCCGTATTGAATTCTGTGAAGTAAAATGTATTAAAATTCTAGTAAATTTGGCTAAAAACATAGATTCAGTAATGCAACATTTTGGACTGCTTTTGTGGTAAATACACTCGTTTAGACCAATTTTTGCCAGTTTAAGCCACCTAAATGGTGATTTGATGGCCAGATAATGACCGGTGTTAACCACCTATTAGCCAGTCATGGTTAAAACTGTAGTTACAATGTTATAGTTGCACTGATATAGGTACCCTTGTTAATAGTACCTCAATAGTACCTTAAATAGTACTAGTACCCTCAAATGACAAATAGTACTAGTACTAGTACTAGTACCCGCAAATGACAATAGTACTAGTACTAGTACTAGTACCAGATTTACGATTTTATAATAGGGGTACTACTAGTACTAGGGGTCACAAAAACACTGTTAGTACTATTTAGTACTAGTACCAATCCAAACGTGCATCTCTGATCTTCACTCACTAGTCAGCGAAACAAAGCCACTGGCAGTAGACTAGTGAGACACGTCAGGCAAGTATTACGTAAACGTCTAATTAGCAATTATCATTTCACATTTCACAACCATCATATTTCTAACCTTATAATACAGTTTTATTTTCTGTCGGTGTATTCCAACCAACACACATTTTTTAACTCCTTCAGTTTAGCCGAAGTCCTTGATGGCGCATTTTTTATTCTGCTACTTTGAATGCCTTCCAAACTTCCAATAGTTAATTTTCGTAGTGACCGATTTTGATGTTTGGCCTAGTGCAGTGGTTCGGTTTTCGGTTCGTTGCAAGTTGCAACAATGAGTGTCCGAACTATCCGAAACTTTCTTGCCCTACCCTCCTCAAATTTTTAAACCTAAGCCCTACCCTACCCTCCCCCTCCTTGTGGGAGGGCGCCCTCACTTTGTATGTATATGCTGCGTTTGTATATAGGCAAAAAACGCAAGCCCTGCCCTACCCTCCCCCTCCTTGCGAACCAAAGGAGGGTTGGACACCTATGGATTTGCGGATTCCCGTATAAAAGTTGGAGGATTTTTTGGAGCTACCGCGATTTTTGGGGTGTGGGTCACTGTGGGTCCTCAAATCACTAATTTTGAGTTTTCTATTTTTAAATTATCAAAGCATCACGCTAAGCCCATACGCACAAAAAAAGCAAAAGTTTGAATTTTTAGTTAGCGACAGCGGAGCTATTGTTTGAATTTCTGAAGTTTGTTAGCGTTTTTAGTTTACTTTTGTATTTCTATATCTAAAAACTTTACTTTTCATTGTTCACTAAAAAGCCCTATTACGGGAGTAATTGTATTTAGTAATAGCTGTATTGTTTATCCATATTAGTAAAAACTGCTTTCCATTGGACAACATCACTATCATATATTTCAATTTGAACCTACAATTTCGCAAGCCTAAACTCTGCAATATTGAACGGTAAGGGCTGCACAAGCGTAAATAATGGAAGACGGCAGGCGCGAAATTTGAATATTGTCGTCAGAAGCGATCCATATACCGTATTACGTCATTCCAGACTTACGTAATTACCACTCGGACAAACAGAAGCGATTCCATACCAGACTTGTCTGGAATACCATTAATATATGCACCGAATGGTGCTCGAAGCTCGAACTCAGTACCACGAAAGGCGCATGCGCAGCAAATTTTTTTAAATGTCAAATCAAAGTTACGACGGGTAAAGGCTCATTTCCACTTCACTTTAGCGTCCAGTAGTAAACAATTACGTTACCATGGCCACAAAGTAGAAACTTTACCTTCACTTGGTTAGGAAAGTGAAGTGGAAATGAGCTTTAAGGGGGCGTTTGAATGACCCAAAAATTAATGACATGGAGGCACGATGGCACTTACACCGATGTAACTTGGCTTTTATTTACATTGTAATTGTCAAGGCGCCAAAAAAATTAGATTCAAATATTTAAAAAAATTCAAAAATCTGCTGCAACTTTCCTAAAAAGTGAACCTGATTGATATTTTTGCTCACGTTTTCTGAAAAATCTTGTTTACGAACCTTGCTTAAGGTTGCTGGACTGTTGCTCGGCTTGCCGTCTCTCATAGAGACGGCGACGGCGCAGCTTCTTTGGCCCTTGTAGCTCTCTAAAATAGTTCGCAGTTTCCCTTTTTTAGGGGGATATTTACAGCGGATCAAGGACTAATCATAAATTTTTGGTTCTATTTTTATTAAATTTTGCGTACATTTGTGCACTAGAAGATGTACATTGTTTCTGTTTTACCGACTTAGCTTTTCTTCAGTAAATACACAAAAGACGTAAGGAGCGAGAATCCGTGAAAAAACGTATGTATAGGAGGGTGCCAAACTCATGACCTCTGTTTGAGCTTATGATAACTTTAAATATTCTAATGAACTAACTAAAGGATGTACATCTTCAAATTCTGCAGAAAAAACTGCCTCTGTGATACAATTTATCTATTCTGTGCATTGGCTCCCATTTAGTGTGTGAATTTTCGCAAAAATGAAGTCCGAATTTATTTTTACGTGGCTTCTAAATGGGATTATTTTTCAAAAAAAAGCTCAGAATTATTCAAACGCCCCCTAAACTCTCAGCAGATTTGGACGACTAAGGTGTAATTAAAAAGGCATTACCGAGTAGCACGCATACAACTAATTATTAGGTTGGGGTCTGCAACGTATGGTTTCTAAGTTATTTTTAAAAAATCCGGATTTTTCATGTTTTTTCAAAAAAAACCGCAGAAGACTAATAGTGGTGCGAAGTTGATTTTTAGAATCTACTCGCTATAACGCGTCGAATGGTGTATCATGTTAGACACTTTTCGAAATGTTTGTCGACTCGAGTAAATTATATTCATAAGTTGTAATAACTTGTAATAATATATGCACAAAATGGGCCTGGAACGATGTACCACGAAATACGCATGCGCAGCAAATTTTTTAAATTTTAAATCAAAATTACGACCGATAACTCTCAACTCTCAACAGATTTGAGCGACTAAGGTGTAATTAAAAAGGCATTACAGAGTAGCACCTATACAACTATTAGGTTAAGGTCTTTAACTTAAGGTTTCTCAGTTATTTTCAAAAAATACGGATTATTCAAGTTTTTTCAAAAAAACTCGAAGAAGACAAACGGAAGTGCTACCGCGAAGTTGATTTTTTTAATCTACTCGCTAAGACGCGTATAAGTTGTAATAAGTTGTAATAAATAAAACGGATAAATAAATGGAATAAATTTAAATTGAAGTGCAGGTCTAGCAGCAGCAGGTCGCTGTTGAGGACACTTTGCACCGGTAGGAAATTTTTTCTCCGTTAAGGACATCTCTTCGATGTAGGTATACTACTTTACTGTATTCAGTTTTCAATAACGTCTTTTTTGCCTCGCCAAGGCTAGTTACAATGTAAACTAACTCTCACTCACATTGTCGCCGTCGCTTTGCTTGCGGTTGACTTTCGTCTTCAGATACGTACTCGTCGTCACTGTTTATTTTGATGTTTCTCCGTTAAACTTTACTCTTTAACTGTAACGGCTGTAGGTGCTTTTATACTTTCAACATTAACTTCATTTTACGTTCAACTTCATTTCATGTTCATGTATGTAACGATCGTTCGTGTCATTTATAGTTTCATGCAGGTTTCACGATTATTGATGATTTTCATGCCGACGCCATCTTGCAGCATGAAGTATAAACCAATTCGCCGCTGTAATTTCAACTCTCATTATTTTCTTTAACTGTAATTATGGGTGCGATGTTTTAATCGTGTCTGAGCACAAGACAGTCTGGCCAGAAAAATCTTGTCTTACTTGTCTCCAGATTGTCTTGTGGTCAGACAGTCTTAAACAAGATAA
>JAAXYX010001817.1:4683-20436 GCA_036851915.1 Ptenothrix huangshanensis | reverse complement strand
CAAAAAAATCTTTCAAGATTATACTAAATAGCTGTAGGTTTTCAGCGTTTTAGATGTATTTTTTCTTGTTTTAAGATTTTTTATTTTTACAGTGTAGGTTACGAGAATATCAGCCTCGCCGACTCGCCGCCCGGAAGCCCTGAATTATATGTAAATCAATGTTTTTCAAAAAAACGCAGGAACAAGCCAAAAAAAATATTTTCTCCAAAATTTGGTTTACCATTTGGCTTGAACGAAGTGTACCGAACGAAGCGAGGTACTTAAAAAACACAAACATAGTTTGAATATGCACGTGTCTTTTCTAAAACGACGAAAAAACTACAGTGAAATCTCGTTATAACGACCTCCGTTATAACGTCGCTTTTGCTGTAACGACCGCACATGTCCTTCCCGTCAGCGAACATATCGTTGGACGTTATAGGGTCTATAACGTCATCTTCCTATAACGATGGAAAAAATCGGTCCCCTGAGGTGTCGTTATAACGAGATGTCACTGTACTTTCTACACTTTTCCTCTTTCAATGATTGCAACTTACATGTTACCACCATTTTTTGAAGTACCGAAACCGAAATTTCATTTGACTGGCTTTATTTTAATTTGTTCTGGGATTCATGGGATTTATTGACAAAAAAATTGCAATACAGCATGGTACTCTAAAATTCGCAACCTTTTACTTGATAATGCTGCTCGTTGATGTTTTGTTGCGTCTGGAGAGTGAAATACGAAGATTTTGTAAAAAGTAGAAAAATTGTCGAAAACTGAAAATATCCCTTCTTTCACAAAAAACTGCATGCTAAATCCCATTTAAAAATCTCCATTTTGAAATTTTTGACAGTTTTAAAACTTTGAGTTGGCACTGTGACCCGTGACCTCAAAACGAAGTCGAGTCATAGTAGTTTCAGTGATTTGTAGTGAGAGTAGAACAGCCCCACATGTCCACTTTTTGGATCCTTTGCCTACATCCCGAAATCTTCGCTAGTTATGTAATGCACTTGTGTGGTGTCATTAATTAGCTGCGCATCAATTATTTTCATACAAAAATAAAAAAAATGTCTACGCTTTCTTATGAAGACTTAGATGCCATTAAATAAAGGCACAAAATGTAGATCTTTTATTTAACGCCGCTCATTAAGTCTAATAATAATATATGTGGCTGTTCAGGCAAAGCAGAAGGGGAAAATCTCAAGATTGTTAGACGCTAGTTACGCATGCTGTTAGGGTTAATTTTTTTCCGAAAAAAATATCGAGAAGAATTCTTTACGCTTTTTCAAATCATTTCTTGAGTATTGACAACTTTCAATATTGCCTTTCTCGTTGTTTTACTTTTTTGGGTTGTTTTTAGATTCTTGCACTGTCGAATCCTTTTCATGCAACGATTTTAAAGCAATAGGAAAATTTCAGCTTGATTTCAAGACTCCATTTTGAGATTTTGAATAGGGGTTAATTATTCTTATAGACAAAATCAATTTTTAAATTCTATTAATAATTAAAATACAAAGTTTTGTGAACTTTGAAGCCGATTGGAAAAATATCGTAATTTACTCCACATGTGTTTCAAGGTTGTCACCTAATTTTACTTTTGCTTACAATTAGCGCAATCCTTCTTTAATGCATTTGCAAGGTAAATTTTAAATTTGTTTTTAAAACTTTCAACTAACTTTAAGAATCAAACCTATCCGTAAAAACATTTTTTATTTACTCAAGATTATTATTATATTTAGCTTCAATCCGAACCGGGTAATCATATGCAGCATTAAGCAATGAAATTAAATAAAACTAAGGTACACTAAAATGCGATAGTGTGCAACAATTATTTTTAGACTTTTTATTCCTTCAAGTAACACCTGACAAACTGACTCGTTTACGTAGGTACATAACATGCTAAAATGCGTTTAGTATTTCAACAGCAATAATCTTTTTCATTTACAATTTATTATAATTGAACCAAATAAATTTCATCAACAACCATTAACAGTGCTTTAATTCTAGAGTAAATACATAATTAAGTTTGATCGTTTTATACTTATGCCAATTAAATACAGTGCACTCTATGCACAAGAGTAAAGCGCACATTTTCACTCTTCCCTTTTCGTTTCTCTTATCTTCCATTTTGACACTGGTGTTTTTCAGTTGACCTGATCCTGATGTTCCTTTAGGTTTTGGTTCTGTGAACATTGCTAAGCAAAGCTTACATGTGCAGCAGTAACAGTAACTATTATTATGCAACAAGTGTAATTAACTGGACAGGTAACCATCCTCTTTTCTATTTATTGAACTATACAGTACATGCATTTCTAATACCTAAATACCCGCAGACCGTGTTTTATAGTATTATATGAAGCAGAGATAGATTCAATCTAGTTACTAGGTGAGCAGTTTAGTCTAACTGTCTTACTGATTCCGATCCAGACCTGACTTGAAAGTAACAATTAGCAAAGAATAATGCAATTGTATAAATACATTGTATTCGTTATATGAGAAACTAAAAACTAAAATTATCAATCGTGGATATTTGAAACGGTAGATAACTGATAACTACGAATAGGGTATCCTTGTGAAAATCGGAATGGATTTGGCAGTGGACAGTGGAACACGAGGGACTGTCTATGACGCGTTTATGTCTGTCTTAATTTGAATTGCTCTGCTTAAATTATAATCAGAAATAGGTATACTGGTAAACTACAGAAACATTGGTAACTTGACTGACAAAGAAGAGCATTCTAAAATATAATTACGACCTGGCTTGCATGGAAAGGGTAAAATGCTTTCAAATTCAGTTTGATTTAGTTCACTCATTTCACAAGTACTAAATAGATGTGATAATTGTGTATAATTTACTGGGCAGGATTTACCACACTAACATTAGCAAACCGTAAAGAAAAATATCAGGACTTCCTCACGCAGAACTTTGATTGGGAGAACAATAAAATTCTTGTTTAAGTACTTCTGAATGTTACAGCCAATAAATGATTAAAAGAGTAACAGCTACGTAAGCATTATGTGTGCTCAGCCGGGCTGGGTTGGATTGCACGTAGAAGTTTCATTAATCATTATTTCATTATCTATATCCGATTAGAGTAACTGTATAATATTTTACGTAGCTTATATTCTCATGAAATTACTGTATTATACTATAATTAGCTTTGTTGCTAGCTTACCGATAAACTTTAAATTATGTAATAAGCGATGAACAACTCGAGCGTGCATATAGAAAATAAAAAGTACTTGAGGGGAGGTACATACTTGAGTGTGTCGAGATAGTCATTATTTTATAAATATCATCAAATCACAATAAATTATACGTGGTAGTTGGTAATGGTAGTTTTTAAGGTACGCATATTATAAGCTTTTAATTTTTTCTAATGTACTGTACTAGACCATCGTCTGCCGACGTCGACCATGTACTATGATAAATAATTGACAATTGATAACGACGTAGGATAAATAAGTATGTGGAGGAGCACTAAACATCTCTCTCCCTAAAACAAATACTAAAACTTCAGACTACTAACGTTTCAATTACTTTAATGTGACTAATATCATACCCTTTACTATTATCATCATCATGCTAAGCAAGTACTCACTGCTCACTGCTCGGTTTACTCTTCGAATGTTACACATTCACCATTAATTTATTTGTATGCTTTGACATCCCTAAATGACATCATACGTAGTCCTCTCATCCGATGGATGTGTTGTGCAATACAACTCAAGATAGAATATTATTAATAAAGACTCATCGTGTGATCACCTTACAGTGTCATCTCAAAAGTCAACGTAAAAGCACAACTTACACAACACAACTGCAGCACTGCAATGCAACATTTCATTTTTTAGGAAGTAAAGTCCTAATGCGAATCGAACTCATCGATTCAGTATAACTGTTTCTTTACGTTTCACTTCATTAGACAGTAGGTAATACGTAAATATGACGCAACCATTACGATCTCAGAGTGAGCCCGAAAGCTTGCGTTTTAAAGTAAACCTAATATCGCGTAAACCTTTGAATTATGGATCCAATTATTCGTTAAATGCCATTTCCAAAATACCAAACGAGGATCACGAGCCAGAGCAGTGAATTGAATTGAATTGAACTAAATTGAACTCGAAGAAAAATGCTTATTTCTTTGCCCTATTGATTTAATTTGTTTTAAATTTTTGTTCTATTTAATTTTCAAATTGTTATTTGTTGTATTTAAAGATCGAGAAGCATGTTTCTAGGATCTTCAACTGCGGACTTGATTTTCTTCAAAAATGTTACAGCCTCACGTCCATCAATCAAACGATGATCATAAGTCAATGCAACATACATCATTGGCCTTATCACGACCTGTGAACAGAATAAGAGCAAAGAAACAAAAAAAATGATTAAACGATCCAGCGTCGCGATGAAAAGGCATGCTAATCAACTGAAGGCTACCTGTCCATTACGGGCAACCGGTCGGTCAAATGTTGCATGCATTCCCAGGATGGCCGACTGCGGTGGATTGATAATGGGTGTACCGAACAGAGAGCCAAATACTCCACCGTTCGAAATTGTAAAACTACCACCATCCATGTCTTCAACAGCCAAATTTCCAACTCGAGCTTTCTCTCCTAATGCGGCCAATTCTTTCTCAATGTCGGCATAGCTCTTAGATTCCACATTTCGTAAAACTGGAACAACTAATCCCTGCAGAATTACGAATGTAATAAAAGTCTTAAGTGTGGTAATAACACGTATCTGATATTTCCATTTGATATTTCACCATGCAGTTTTGTTGTTAGTCAATAGAAAATAAATCCGTGAAAAGAGAAGAGAATGAACCAAGGGACTCATCCAACCTTAGGAGTGGCGACTGCAACGGAAATATCCACGAAGTCACGATAAACGATTTCTTGCCCGTCAATGACTGCGTTTATAACAGGCTGGTCTTGTAAAGCGTATGCTGAGGCTCGAACGAATGGGGACATGAAGCCTAATTTACATCCATGTCGCTTAGCGAAAGCTTCGCCGTGTTGTTTCCTCATTTCAATAATATTACTACAAATGACAACAGAAAATGATACAATTACATATTATGCTTAATCGTGACCGTGACAAATCGCACCAAAGGACTCCATCACAGCATAATACTCCTGTACATTACATCACCTCATATCTATTTCGTTGAAAGTTGTTAGCATGGCATTGGTATTTTGAGCTTCCTTCAATCGCTCTGCGATTCTTAAACGCATTCTGTTCATTTTTACTCTCTGCTCGGTTCTAGTTCCCGTTATTTCTTTTGTAGGATCGGCTGGAGGCACCTACAAATAAATTCAGTCATTTCAATGCTCATTGAAGCACAAGGTAGTTATTTAATTACAAGTCTGTTAAATGTTTGTGTCAGCCTGACAGTCAGAGTTCGGAAAGAGCGACTGTAAGTCTTAAAATCGTAGCAAAAAATAATGCATGGTTAAAACCGGACTAAATGGCTAAAACTGGTTAAATTGGATAAAACTCATTTCAGATAGTCTCCTGAATATGCATGGTATAAATAATAAACGCAACGACTGAATGAAGCAATGACTATTCACAGTACCAGACATTATAATAAAACTGTCCGACAATAGTGGTAGCCGTTAACGTAAATAATTAGTGTATCATATATAATGTGTATTATTATGACTCAAGTTTTCCAATATTTTGCAGTTCAACCAGTTTTAGCAAAAGCCCGTAAATGTTTAACGCCATTTCCGAACCCTGGTCTATGTGATGTGACAATCCGGAATAAATACAGTACTTTAACTGTAGCCGACTGTAACGCGGAGGTAGATGGCGGCGGGCGAGGAGCAGCAGGTGCAGATTCTCTAGGTTTCGATGGTTTAGGAGGAGGTGGTGGAGGCTGACTTGGTGGAGGTCCGGCAGCTGGTTTTGAAGGAGCTGCTGCTTCTTTAGCTGGCGGTGGTGCAGCTGAAGGTGTTGGAGGAGGTGGAGGAGCAGCGGCCGGAGCTGCGGCGCTTTTAGCAGGTGCATCTCCTTCAAATAATATAGCAAACATTTTTTAATATCAACAATGTTTAATCTAACATCTGACATTGCTTTAATTGTATCTTGTAATTGTATGTAAGTGTGTATATGTAAATACACTATTTACACGAAGAAGTTAAAACTCAACTAAGTATTAGTAATTAAAATCACATAATTATATACCTGTAATACGAATTTTGAATAAAGCTTGTCCAGCCTTAACGGTAGATCCATCTTCAGCCAAAAGTTCCTCTATTATTCCATTACCAGGAGATGGGACTGGGATGGAGGTCTGATGTATAATTTAAATAGCGCTCATAATTTTGTTTTAATCCATGAAAACTCCCCCTGACTCCTGTTATTAGATAGACCTTTTAAACTTACCTTATCAGTTTCAATTTCACAGACAGTTTCGTCGGTTCCAACAGCATCTCCAACAGCTATTTCATGTAAACAATAAGTAAAGGTAAATTAGCCAACAAAAGCCCATTCCCACAGTTAAAGTCTCCACTCCTGCACGGGATACCGAACGATTAGACTGATTTTAAACGATAATGAAATATGGTAATACATCATAAAATCTTACCCTTTTCCCACCTGACGTCTCCTTCGCTGATAGAATCAGCAAATGGCGGGGTGTTTACTGTCTTGACTTCATCCCCAAGGTAGGTAGTTAGACGAAAGCATCTTATGATTGGTTCACCGCCAGAGAATGAATTTCTTCTTAATAAAATCGGTTTTCTAAATTTAAACAATAATTCATGTGGTTATCATAAATAAAATCTTCAATTGCCAGAAAAAGACTTACGGTTTACTTAAGTGACTTACGCGTTTCCCAAGGTTATTTGAGAGATTATAGCTGGGCGCCGATATATTCGTGCTAGCGATTGTGAACTTTGATGCCTAATATTTGCTAGTTCTAAACACTGTAAAATAGGAATAATGCAAAACACATTATCAACTAGGTGTTTCAATCAATTTTAAGGAAAAGATACAATTGAAAATTTTGAAAACTTACTTGACTAATGTATCTTTGACTGCTTCGTCCTGAGATTTTCAACATTGTGAAAATCTTTCCTGCTAAGCAGAAACAAATCAATCGAATATAATGATAGTCAGATTATTTCTGATTGAGACAAATTCTTTCTAACATGTAACATAAAAGGAATAAGGATGGTGAGGGAAATAATAAATTTCAAATTTGGCCAGCGCCAAATCAGTAGAGATTCAGCTTGAATTCAAGTTTTCGTTCGCAAAAACTTTATTCTTCAGGATCGACGCCTTATATCAATTCCTTAGCCCTTCAAGGATCTATTAACAATTAACAACTGACGACAATCTATTCCGTATTATTTATTATCTACCAATGACCAATTATATAATTTCAGAACATAATAGTTATTACTCCAATTTTGTGTGTACGGTGTGAATTTACACTGAACAGCCAACAACATCAGGCAAAGACGAATGCAAAGTGAAAGTTTAAAATAGAATAGTTAGTGGCTAGTGTAAAGTAATTCCTCTGAAGTTACGGTTATAGCTGATAGTGGCTACCAATTAAAAATATTGAATGTACAAACAGACTTTTATCTTTGTGTAAGATTGTATCATTAAACCAATAATATTCACACATTAATTAGGAATTTAAGCCCTTACCTCTTCCGTTCACTAGGAAAATATGGTGTACTTAAGAATAAAAGCAAATCTGAAATCCGGACCGGAGAGCAGAATAAGGTAATAATGGATATCTGGGATGATATTTCCGATTCCGACTGCAATGTAAGTTTTGCGGCCCTTCCTCAGCCTACGCCTATTCCTTGGTTTATTCAATCACTGGGAAATTCAAGAAAAAAACATTTTGACGTAATACACATTAAAGACAATGAAGATAGTTACTGTAAAGATAAAGTGAGTGAATTAACGACATACTTTATCGTAAAAAAAATTGTATTAATATCTGAGGAAAGGATTGCAAGATAATTTCCTTGCGTTGGCTGACTTTGGCTTGTAGGTGAAAGGCTAGACGGGTGAAGGAAGAAGGTGCTGTGTTGGTGCTGGGAGCTCTCGACCATTCCATACAAAATCCATTCGACCCATGCTATTGGCCTCTGTAATTTGCGTGGTAAGTTCAAAATCAAATAAATCTAGGACAAAAACGTGCGAAAATTCGTGGTATTTCGTTGATTCTAATTTTGTCTTCATTCTCTAGCAACTCCACTGTTCTTCCCTTCTTCCATCCGTCTCGCTCACCTTTTCTTTGTTCTTCCGGTCAGGGTGAAATCCGAATCTTCATTTCGGTTCTACACGTTCAAACAAAGTACTTCTAAACTGTTGAAACTGTTCAAACCGCTTTCGTGACTATCCACAATAAATAGTTTGTTGTTAATTTGCTGTGACGTTTATCTATCATCTTGTTGAACCGGCTTAGGTATTTTCTTTTCTCATTCACGTGTAATACATCTATTATTGTATTCTGTAATTATAATACATAATATGCACATAACAAAGGTAAGGTTGCAGGTAGGTTAAGTACGTCGAAAATTCGTTCATAATTTAGAAGCAACTGCGTAGGTGCCGTTAATGCGTTTGATAGTTAATTGATCTAACTGTCAGTATCTCATCGTCATCTTGTCCGAAGCTAGACATTTAGCTTGATTGAATTGTTTCATTATTTTTTACTGGCTTATAGTTTATAGTTGTGTAGCAAGTTTTGTTGAATGTTGAACGGATTGCTGTTGTAGGTAATTATAATTTCAGCAATTACAGCGCATTCTAAATACTAAATACCATAGTCGATAATATTCCAGTTTACAATCAGTTCATCGATTCTCATCTAAGTTTAATTTCACCTCTTTTCAGATTCTGGCATTCTTTGGGATTTTGGACTCTTCCTTATTTATACTGTCAACCGGCGTCCTTTCTTGGCTGCAGCGAATAAAAGTTGTTTTTATCGTTTGCATTGAATCGAAATTGAATCACAACATTCTTGAATCTCTGTTTCCGTTTTGACCCTCTGAACCGGATTTAATATGTCTATCTATACTCGCCTTCACGAAACGGGCACAATGGATGACATGCTGAGTTGTCCGTATAATCCTTCCCATGTCATGGGGGCCAATCGCTTTCAGGCGCATCTGATTAGGTGCCGAAAGGTGGGTTGTTCTGCATTCTCTCTCGTACTAGGATTAGCTACTGGTAATGGGTTACGAAAAGTTAAATAATGTGCTGAATGGATTATTCTGAAGTGTAAATGAAGTAATTAATTTCACTTTTTATTCTGAATGTTTCAGCAAAATGCTGAGAAAGCTGAGCTGATTGGTATTTGTCCATACAATCAGATCCATCATGTGTACAAGGCTGACATGGAACAACACTTGGCTGTTTGCCCACAATATCATCACTTCCAGCGGTCAGTCATTCCTATCATGAAGGCTCGGAAGGAGAAGGAGGAGGAACGTAAACGTATGGCATGGCGCGATATTACATTTCTAGCTTATATAATTGAGAATTTATTGCATAGTACCATTAGTACCTACTTCATTTTTGCTGCGATTTTGTGTTTGAGCTTTGTATGGGTGAGTATAAAATTATAAATCGGGATTAATAATGTGAGTACGACTACACCGTGGAATTTACTGACTGTATTGATAGGAAAGAATTTGAACAAAGGTCAAGGTGGCTCAGAAGATGGTCGAGTAGCCGATTCGGTCGTCCGACCGTGTACTCCACCTCCACCACCAACGGCGGATGAATTGGCTTATTTACAGGGTAGAGCTTCAGTTACATTAGCAACTTCAACACACTCATTATCGTTAGTTGATGTAAGAAGTAGATAATTACTCGATTTCGTTGTGTTTTCATTTCAGAATGGATGTGAAATTGAAGTGTAGAATCTCAATCTTCTCAGTTGGTATTAATTGATTCCAGCAATTGTCTGTAGGATGAACTGAATTACTGATACAGACTGTCTCATAGTCATATAATATAGTACAATACATAAGTAATGCAATTACAATTACTTAAAAACTTATATGTCCATTACTACTTTACTACACTGTACTTTGTACTGATTTCGTATTTTTCTAAGACTGGTTGGTCTGCGAAATCCAACGCCTAGGGGAGGTAATTGTAAATGTCAACCATAAATGTGATTGCCCAATCAGATTTGTGATGTAATTACCTATATCTAATAATTATATTATTATAATTAAACTAACCGATTTTCCTACGTAATTTTTACGATCGTACTGATTACATACTTGATAATATTATAATTACTGATTATAATAGTAATAAAGTTGAAGTGTTGGTTGTGTTGTACGGGTACATAAATTTAAGACATTTTATTTGATTTTTGGCATTGAAAATCTTACGCTGCACTAAATTTAAATATGTATTGTAATAATATCTTGTTGCTATTTAAAAATTGCGTCATTATTTCCGGAACGGTAATAAATATATAGCTTAATTTACAGAATGACGCTGAATTTTTTATTTCATTTTTATTTCTTGTTACTGTGAAATTATAATTGGATATATTATAATTTTATATTTTTAGTATATATAATTTGTAGTGATGTACAATACATTTCTAATTAATCGCTACCGTATTTGTTTTACAAGTCCATCGATCGAAAACTGAATAGAGCGTGCCTTGCCACCCTAACAATAACATCCTGTGGCAGATAACTAAAATTCATTATATCTTTGGGTAGGAATATGAGAGACGAATACGAAATCACATACATTCTTTGACGCTGAGGTTGACGTCAATAATAATAACCTTAACATTTATGATTGATAGCAGCCAACCGAATAGTCAACAAATATTACTACCTATTTGTATCTTCAAAATTATAGGCAGGCATGTATAGTTGAATATTACAAGTGATTCACACAAAGCATTCACAGTAACTACTAAATAGTCGTACGTAGGTAATATAGGATTTTGTACGCTGGGTGATCATTGTCAACCTTTCAAGCCGATCGCGAAATATCTACTTATGTAGGTATTTAATGCCGACTGGAGATTGATCAACCAACCAACTATTATTTTATTACCAATTCAATTGCCTAGTAAGTTCATTAAGTTTAACGTAGGTATTTAACACTCAACATTCAACTAATATTATAATAATATTAGTTAATAGTTCGTTTTTTTATTTTCCTTACTTCACAGTTCTAATTTATTGTGTTCATTAATTAGCGATAATTATTCTTCAATACCTTCAGTTCTACACACATCCATTGTTCAAAACATTTAATAAAACACAAACAACAAAACGAGGACTAATTAGAGTCGTAATATTATTATTAAAACGAAACAATTTTCGATGAGAACTAGAGCACCACGCAGCCACACCGAGACCAAGGCCAAAGCCAAAGCCTAACTTTATAGGCATGTATGCATGAAGAAGAATAATATAATTAGAATACTATAATGTCCTATTATCAAGATATTGTTAGGATTTTTCAATTCCATATATAGATAGATCAGTATATAAATTTTACACAAAATTGTCAATGTCAAAGTCAATTGACCACTTCAGTAGAAACGGATTCTTTCCTCTTCTCACCACCACGATATAATGACACTACTAATATCGATCGTACTCGTAAGATGTGAAACTTATCTTAAGCTTTTAATTAATTGTAATAAATTTAAGATAGTAGCAGTAACTTTAACTTCACTAGTCTACAATCAGGATTCAAGATCGTACACGAAAAGCATTTCATTCCTTTGAAGTCCCAATTCCGAAAAGGTGGGCGGATCTACGTCGTCATTCTCAGGCTTACACGGTAAGGTTCGTTTGGGGAAGTTAGTTGCAATTTCGAAAACGTCCGGTGATTGGGGATGACTGAAGACGAAATTGTACAAATGCTGAAATTTAATGGGGAAGAATAATGTAGTGATTTTAAACTCGCAAGAAGTCTACATCAAAAGCTAATACACTACTGAATTTCAATTAGTTCTTAGTTTCTTACTTTTACTAAACTAGTAATTACAGTATCAAATTTGAGCTACGTTATGTACTAAATGAGCATATGTAATAAAATTAAAATTAAACAATCCCTCTAAACTTACTTTTAAAGAATCGGTAGTTAAGAAACGCCGCTCCAGTCGATTTCCATTCGGAAGTTTGATTACAACCCTAACCACATTGGGTGAGTTGGGTGGCGGCTCGGTTTTTAAGTTTAACAGCAAATCCGACTTCTTTTGTTTCAACGACTAAATTAGTAGAAAAAAAGGTAAATGAAATGGCAATAAATCGGAGGAAGACTTTCATATCTATGTATCTATCTATATAAATTCTCTATTTAATATTCCCTCTCCACATTGTAAAACTGACTTAAAGACGCAGTTAACTCAAAGAGTTGTTGTACATAATTAAAATTACTGAGCATTATTTATAATAACGATTACCTCTTTGCGTTCCTTCTCCTCGTTCTCAAGTCTAAGTTTTTCAAGTTCTTCCTCCCGTTTCTTATCTTCTTCTTCTTTCCGCTTCCGATCCTTCTCCTGATCAGCTTTCAGTGACTCCAAGTATGCTTCATCCTGCTGTTGCCTTAGTGTCTGGGTCATACTTCTCTCTAGGCGGTCTTGTCGCTCGGCAATTAAATAAGCTTCGTTATCTGCAACACTCTGGTGCAGACGAGTGAGCAATTCATCCGGATTAATTATTCCCTCAATTCTGTAAACACAAAAAGCAAGGAAAATACCCAGAGTTAAGTATTTTCAATCTCGTCATAATAATATACGAAATGCTCCGACAGTCGTGAAATCAAGCATTATGCATACAATATATTACAGCTAATACAGCTCGTGTTACTACTAGCCGCAAAAAAATTAAAGTTCCTCCCGAGCACTGCACGACTGTCAAATTACCTAGCAACAACAGTCATCTTGTTGTTCTTAAGTACAATCAACGCCAGGAAGGGGTACGTGTTTTCACGCAGTGCCTGAGAAGTTCGATAACCTTCCGGTTTTGTTACAGAACAGGCCCAGAAAATCATATTTTCCCTAATGAGGTCGCGATAGCCTTGATTAGACATGACGAAACGACAGAAGGCGGCAGTATCCACATGATCGTCACAGTGCAGGTAGCAGAGTAAAAATTTCAGCTCCCGTTTAGCTTCTTGCAACGCTTGACTATACGTTCCCTGTGGAACATAATGTAAATTCCCAATATTTATATTTCCTATTTAATACGTAGTACAATAATTTTCTGGGTTAATTCCATTAAAATACAGATACAAAAAATCTTGAATTGAATTTGCAAGTAAAGCACAGGTATCTTACGCGGTAGAAAGCAGGGTGCTCTGTTCCGTAGGTGGATTCATACTGTCGTATAAAATCTTCAACGTCACTTGTTGGATCTGTTATTGCTGAAAGAAGAAGAAACATCATATCAGAACTTAGAACTTGGTATATTTGAACCACAAGGTTACTAATTGGTGTGTATCTGCATTCAAATATAAATTACTACAACCTACATAACTCAACCTTCCTAGAGTAAAAAGGAATAACAATGCCCGTACTCGTATGTCGTATATGTATGGTAGTATTGTTTATACTAAAATAAATAATGTATAAATAAGTTGATCGAAGTTTGTTAGCAAAATAATTATTCATTTGAAGACTACTCAAACCCAAACTCTAGACTTCACCACAAAAATTATTAGAGAAGTTTTTTTCAAGTAGCTATCTTGAAACAAATGCAATCCTACGAGGTAAAATCAATAGTAGGAACATCGATATTCATGCTAGATTATTGATGAAAGTCTTTGACCTTGACGTTGTTTATAATAACGACGTGTTGGTTGATTACCTCGTCTAGGATCACCACGTATAAACTGAAGCCCGAATCCGATAAATTCCCACAGATATCGAAAGAAGAATTCGACGGGGGTAGTGACCAACCTCCAAACCCATGTGAATACGGAACCTGACGGAGGTCTTCGAGGAGGAAGGTGTGAGGATCGGGCGACAGAATTGGAATTGGAATTTGAAGTTGAATTAAAGGATGATGCATTCGCCCTCCTTGAGGTGGTGGGAGTATGATCATCCACATGATTGTGATTATGGAAACTGGGCTGATCTACTGGAGGCTCGAAACCCATTTGCCCATTGATGGCTGCAATCAAGTCCCAGTTGTGCCTTTCTAACACCTGCTTCGATACTTCTATATCCTCCACTCCAGTGATTTGCTGCATTGATACAGTGCAATATTCCAAAAGTTAATACAAAAATAACACTACCAGTTAAAATTTTGCAAAGCAGATGGAAGAGCTTCTTTTAAATAGTAGGTAGTAGGTATACAGTGCAAGTAAGCTGAATCTGACCTGAAATTCCAGCAGGAGTTCCATAACAGCCTCGTCAATTTGAGGGCTGGAACTCCGGGAGTTTGAATTAGCGTTTTCACCGTCGGCTTCGGGTAGACTCATGTTGAAAATTGAATTGATTCACAAACTCCCCGATGTTGATAATGTAATGTATCCTTTCTATTTTACTATATGTTCAAGAACCAAGATGGAGGGTTCGGCTAACTCTGAACGTGAGGCACAAATAGTCTAGTTACATGAGTAAAATTGTTCCGTTAGATTCTACTCAAATGCTCCTGAAAAATAGAATGAATTTTAGAATTACAATACACGCCGAAACAGTAACACTTCACAGAATATCAACAAGGACATGAGTAAACTCTGATTAAATAGGGTAACAAAAGTAATAAACCCAACAACAAACAATAACAACTTCCAAGCATACTCAAAACTTAGCACGTTCAAAGTAAATAACAGTAAATGTCTGAGTAGCCTGAACACTAATTACTTGTTATACAAAACAAATAAATTAATTATAAGTATTAGAACCAAGGACCTACCCTAACAAAACTAATGTAATTAATATACTTTACATATCGGACAAAGCTAAGTCGTTTATTTGAACGAGTTTAACGTGTACATACAAGTATTAAGTATTACACTTCTGAATTCTGGCATAGCAAATGGTGAAAAAATAGAACATAATTAATATCAGGGTTCTCATTGCTTAATTACAACAATTTGACAACCAGTCTGATATTTTTAAAGGTTTCTGAAAATGAAATTCAAAGATTACGCAATATTTATATAAAATGTATAATATATTATGGGTGCACAATGCACAATATCTTTAAGTAGACGCAACTAATAACGTCATAACCAATAAACCAATAACGATTAGTAGCTATAGCCCAAAAATCATTTGATTTCATAACTTTCTACTACGATTTTTTGGAAAATTACATACTTTGCCGCAGAAAAAATTCACTGTTTTGAAAGCGGAAAATTCGTATTTTAAACGTTACCGACAATACCGACTCTCAACTAACTGTTGCTATGATATTTTCTATGCTAGTAGGTACTGTAGCAGCATTATAGTCTCCTACTTTGTAAAAAAGGTCGTTCCTTGTCTTTTCACTACAATTACAATTACAATTGTTACAACCATATCCCGAAACCCTCCTTGCTTCCAGGAAGGGAAGGGGTCTCCGCCTGTCCATCCAATGTTAAATTTTTCGAAATTTAATATTTTTATATATAATATAATATAATATTATAATATAATAAATATAATATTTTTTCGAGGTTATACCCCCCGTAATGTTAAAAGAAATTGCCAGCGGGGGGTCTCCGGCTATTATGGAGATTAGGGTTTTAGGGTATGTTTACAACGTCGTTAAGAAAAACGAGAACCGCCTTCACGCGTATTGTATAATTATAT
>JAAXYX010001816.1:0-20440 GCA_036851915.1 Ptenothrix huangshanensis | reverse complement strand
TTATCTATTTGTTATAAAATTGAGTGAGCATCAAAATAAAAATGGAAACTAATAATTGGAAAGCAATCAACTCCAGCAGCCTACGAACAAACCCTCATAAATACATAAAGTGTCTCATTACAATGAATGTGATCTAATAGGATTAATTCTCTATGATGGTACTTTCATCGGCTATTTTTTTAGGAATTAAAAAATCTTGAGTTAATGGCTGCTTTAACTTTCTTAGTCTAGTTTGTTTTTCAGTAAAATTTTCAATTTCGTGTAAATCGTCTAACCAAAAATGCATGACGGTAAGGGAAACATGTCGTTACAAAAAGTGACGTTACAACCGCATATTTAACATGGAAAGTCAGAGGCTTTTTCACGGGGACAGTTATGAATGTCGCTGTTTAGAAATAGACGTTATATAGTTGGTCGTTATAAGTAGAGTTCACAGTATACATATAATTACATAACATAAGGCGACCAAAATAATTCTGTTTTTGGCTCTGCAAAATGCTTCTTAACAGCTCCAAAAATGCGAAAATAATGCGTTTTCGGTCTCAAACTGCTAAAATGACGTTTTTTAGAGTCCAAAACGCTTTCGATGCTTTTTTTTACAACGCGCTTCTGGTTCGACATAATTGTTGTTAGCTTACAAATGCTGAATTTAAAACCATCCAAAACTCTAATTAGCGAATGGGCTTCATTAGGATTGTTGGAAGGACAACTTAAATTAATTTTTAAAAAACCTTTGCAGTTCATACATGGGTAAACTGGGGAAAGGAGGGTCCCAAAATCCTAACATAATGCTTTCTGGGGTTCAAAATGCTGTTCATGCTTTGTCAAAATAGTTTTCACATGTCTGGTCTAAGTAGGTTACCAAAAGCTTTAAATTTTACTCCTTTACTACACTACTTAATTATAGCAATTAATATCAGATAAGCGCTGCATAGTAGATTATGGGGAAGACAAGGGTTTCGACATAGAGAACACCGCGACATTGGTAGAGAAAACCTTAGGCCAGTACCCAAAGACAGCTTCAACGAATCAAAACTGTACTATAAACAAAATAACAAAAACAAAAATTGTTTTCGTGCTCTGTGCGGTAGCACCATGAGATGCGTGGTTATAATAAAAAATAAAAACAATTTATTCATTATTATTGTAAAAGCAATTTCAAACTTTTCCCAGCAGCATAAACAAAATCTAAATCAACTTCTTGAACATTCTACAAAACAACAGTTTTACCTTAAAAAGCGAGTTCATCGATACAAAACAAAAACAAAATTAAAGTTTTATAGCAATACTCCAGGTCCAGGGTGCAATTTTTACAATAATTATTTCTGCTGTAATACAATAGTATTCCCAGGCAATCCCAGGGTTCGCATTACCCCTTTGGTATGCCTTTTGTATGAGTTTTATGACTATGCACTCGGATGGAACACTAAGAATTCCAAATATTCCAGGATTTTAAATCCTGACAATCGGGGAATATTTAGATTTATTAGTAAAATTCCTAGTTTCCTGGGGAAGGTAAATCAAGCAAACTCTAAGTAAGTGACGCATTGGCGTGGCGTGGTACTTTTAGGAGGCTCCCTTACTCCCCTCTTCTCCCGTGGCGGTGGCAGTTTCTAGACGATGTGTCATGTGCAGCAAATGCTTAAAAAGCCCACCAACTTGCTATTCGTTGATTGCAGGACGAATGATGTGGCAGAGCAGTGGTGGAGATTGTGAGCGCGTTGCCTGTGCTGTCTGCAATTCGCTGGACGCTCCTCACACCACCATGCCTTTGTCTCCATCCAACGCGCTCAATCTCGCCCTCAGCTTCTACAACTGCAACGCCTCAAGTCGGACGTGGAAGGATCGAAGGACAAACGCAAGGACAGGTCCACATCCTACGGCGTCTCTTCTACGTCGCACGCCACTCTGCCGTTCATTGTCTCAGAGCTCAGAATCATTTATTACGATCTCTTCGTTGAAAGCGTTAGAACCTTAGAAGGAGTTCATCCTATTCTCGGAAGTTCTGAAAGAGAAGTTTTACAAAAATTGAACGTGCTCATCCCAAAATCTTTTATTTAAAGTGGTTAACCCGTTAACCTGGATTAATTGTTAATTGATCTGTTTGAAGATACAATTACAACATGGCTGGAAAGAAGAAGGGCTCGAAGAAACAAATGTACATTGTTGAGAAGATCCTGGATAAGAAGATTGAAAATGGTGTCGTTTATTATTTCCTTAAATGGGAAAATTATCCATCGTAAGTTTCTCAATTCTCGTATCAAATTATTAATTAATCGAAGTCACTCCACACTAGAGATACACTACATATGACACACTTGAAACTAGTCAGTAATAGCTTCGTGGCTTTCGCAAGTATTTATGGAGTTAGTAGTCCGATCCGATTTAGTTTCTGTTGGATGTCATGTCTTGCTATTGTTGATAGCATAAGTTAATTAAAGTTGAATCGCAGTTTTTGTGGATGCTCGACATTTAGCATTAACATTTAAGTTATTAGGCATGGAACAGCAGTTAGATAAAGGTTGACGGAGTTTAATTTGTGATTTAGTTGATTTTTAGGGTTTAGATTTAGTGATCTAATGATGAATGGGAGCGTCATGTTCAAATAGAACAGCGTACGGGTGTGTTAGTCTTTTGTTACCAATTACTTATTGCCTATTCCAGACTAACTAAACCTTTGACAAGGATCATATTCATAGGGGATAGGAATTATGGACCTTCAACCTTAGCCTTCTTCCTTCGTCGTTCTCAGCACTAACAAAATATCCGCCTCCGTCCTTGATCATACCTCAAACTATGAACCAACCACCTCGGTCCTTGCCCACATTATCCACCTTGGTACTTTTTCACACTATCCACTAGGGCTGCATCTGTATCTATGATCATGAATTATTAGTCTCCGTAGTCGTATATTATGTACATAGAATGTGCCCTCGTACCTTTATCGTGGTTTTTGTTAGTGGAAGATACAACACACTTCTTAGTTTTTTTCTAAATCGTTTTCATAAAATGGAGTTATAAATCATTTATTGTTTGTCAAATGTAATAGAAATCAGATTTTTTCGAGAATTTCTACTGAATGCTCTATTTTGTATTGTTTATAGGAAGGATAACACTTGGGAGCCGCGGGCAAATTTAGCTTGTCAGGAAATGATGAAGGAGTTTGAGGATCAGTTGTCTAAAGCCGAGCGAAACAAAATCGCGGGAACCAGCCGCAGTCTCTTAACAATTAAAACAGAACATGAAAGTGATTTTGATGGAGAAGATGGCCACTCTGATGATGATACGAAGAAGCGATCAACAAAGGCAGCAAAGGAACCACCTAAAGCACTAACAAAAGCTCCAATCAAAACTTCAGCCAAAGCAATAATCAAAGAGCCAAAAGAACCAAAGAAAAAGAAACTCGAAACGGTCGAGGCTCCCGTGGTTACCCAAAGGCAGCTTCGTAAACATGTCAAGTCAGCGCGTGAACAGGAGACAGCATCATCTAGCAGCACAGTTGCTTCATCGCCGTCGAAGAAATTCAGAATTTCTGTGGACATCGAAAGGCTTGATATTTCACCCAAAGTGGAACTGGTAGCCCTCACTACCGAAGGTAAAAGGAAACACCAAGAGATTCCAGGTTCGCCTGATCCAGTCGAGTCAAAGAAAGAACAAGTCAGAGCTGGCCACCAAAAATCTTCAAAGGTCGTCAGGGGTGAAAGTAATGGGGAAGAACGAGCTAACGACAAGGACGAAGATGAAGATCTTATGACTGCCACTTCATCCGTGTCATTGCAAAATAAGACATCGAAAAAATCAAAACGAGGAAAGGGCGTCCCTGCTAACGAAGTGGTTAGCACGCCCACTGTGCATAAATCTGAGAAAGCAAGCCAGTGCCAGGTTTAGTAAATTATTTTATATTCCTGCCAAATGTTTACAACCTAGTCCTATTATTAATTATAATTTTCAAAACTTTAGAAAAGTGTTCCACATGCTATCCCATTCTAAGCGTAATAGCGAGTAGATTTTGTATATATACTTTGGCGACGATAAGAAACTAGTTTGTAAGCTTCTACCAATTTTTCCGACAAAAAATGAAAAAACGAAAATTGAAAACCGACAGCATTAAACATCTAATCGTAAGTGTAGATGCACCTCGCGTTTCCCGTTCGAAAGACGTCTCACTCGTCGAAGTCGTTTCGTGGGAACCGGTCGACGTTCTTATTTGGCATTTGAAATTCATTCTAAGGGAAAGATTGAATTGTCTTAAAGCGTACCATTACGTAGGTACCTATGTAGTGCGTAGTGCATAACTAAGGCTCGTATGAAACAGGTTGGACACCAATTGCAATTAAGTAAGCAATTATCAAGTATCATTATTTGCAATTAAGTGCTGATAATTGTAGCTTTTACCATTAATTGCAATTACGTAACTCTGATCCTATATTTTAGCACTAAGTTAGTTCCTCGATAAAAACACTTTTTCATTCTGTGGTCTTCGTTTATATTTTTTATTTGTCGTTCTTTAAATGGTTTCTTGGACGTAGGTGCTTAAATTACTGTACAAAATCCACCTACAAGTTCCTACTACCTTTTGCCCCAAACCCTTGAATGGCATGTAGCAGAGCGTTTGATTTTTGATTCATTTGAAGTTTTAATTTTAAAAGGTAGCCATTTAGATTGTATGTTAAATTGATTTCGAGCCTTGTGCTGCGCACATCTAAAATTATCACGAAGTTCCTGCTTTTGCGAATATTAACGTCGAAATTATAGAAGTACCTTCGTTGTTTGATATGTTATTAGCACGTTTGAAGTTCGGTTTTTAAACATTCCAAACTCGTAACAGGGGTAGTTTGTGCTAGTCTCTCGTTCTGTATGTACTTTTCTGACAAGGGAACATTCTTATGTGTAACTCCGGGATTTGGCCAAAGTTGATAAAAACATGTTCACTTCACCCTAGTAAGCCCAGATCTATATGATACTTGGGTGCATTTTTGGCAAATTCCAAAATATTCAGGGTAAAATGTCAAAAAATTATAATTTTGGAATACTTCGGTCGACAATAGCTTGTGTCATGTTGAATTTACAAGGTTTGTACAACGACAAAAAATGATCAGCATTTAAAACTGCACTGCTGTGCGAAATTTCATTGCAATTGGCGAAAGTTGATTTCCGGTCATATGTTGACATTATGTGACCTTTGACCCTGATTATTTTGAAATTTCCCAAAAATGCACCCAAGTTGCATGTTGATCTGAGATTACTACGGTATTAACATGTTTTTATCAACTTCAACCCAATCCCAGAGTTACACGTAAGAATGTTCCCTTGTGAGCTGTATTTTGAATTTTGCGATTTATACCTAACCGCTTGTATGCGTATGTTTTAAATTGGAGCTTTCACAAAGGACATAGGCTTTACCAGTGATATGGTTGTGATCATATTAAGTATTCCCTGACACGCTATGAATGAACTTCAAAAGTTCGATCAAAATTATTTCGTTAAAAAACAAAAAAAACTGTTAGTTTAATTAGTCTCACCTTTGTGTTTGAAATAATTACGTAGATATTGAGTTATGCCTTAATGATTAATATGATATGATTTCGGGGCTTATGAAGCCAGGAATTTTGTGTATTTTCTGAGGTTCCATTGACGACTGTAATTTAATAATTAAAATCACATGTGCATTTATATTCTTACGGTTCATTTTATTCTTAAGTTCCAGTTCCTGGACGACGAACTCACCGAAGAAACGTTTCGGAAAGAGGCAGAAGATGTCCGAAATGGTCTTAAAATACTAAATGTAACAGACGAACCGGGAATGTACTTCCAAGTTCAGATGCCGAGACCTGCCGTTGATGTCCAGCTGGTCCCGATGGCGGAGGCTAATTTGAGATGGCCTCGGTCAGTAATCCAATTCTATGAGGCGAGGCTGGTCTTTACGACGTCACACGTTGCAGTGCACAAGACTTCAGATTGGACTAAGTGAGCTAGCTGTGTTTTTCTATAATTTTGTGTGGTTGTTACAACCTATTTATATGATTTGCTCGATTCGATTTTTTTCGAAAAGTACTCACCATGATACATCATTCGAAAGATCTTCAAGTTAAATTCAATCAAAGGGACATGTGCAATTATATTTGTGGCGCAGAAAAATTAGTTTTTTGCAGTCCTCTCAGAAAATGTTAAAAAAAAGTCAACGCATTTACGACCAAAGCATTAAGTTATTGAAATTTATTTCGCTTTTAGTAAATAAAATTAACAATGAAATTAGTTATTGTACTCGTTTTGTGTTCTTGCACAATAATATAACCGGTCTAAATAAGGTTAGCAAATAGCAGGTGCATCACGTATTTACACTATAAATCGTGGCTATATTTTTGAAGAACTTGTGCTTTTGACGACAAAACAGCAGTTTTACAATTTACAAGCATAATTAATTTTGAAAGTGGTGCATTAGGTGCTAATTGGGGATGCTAAGAATATAATCTAGGGGCAAAAAGTATGAATCACTTTTACCTTTATTAGTGATCGACTATTTTTTAACTATTATCCGTAAATATTTTTCTGTTCAGATTTCTGTAAGTGTAATTGGCAGTTAGTTTGCCAGACACATGCTTTAACGGCGATTTTCGTCAACAAATTCTGTATTTTAATTAAATATTGCAGTAATCATATGACTCGGTTGTCTAACCTTATCACGGCAGGTTTAATACACTTGCTGAAACTAGGGATATACAGTAACGTGTACATGTTTAATCTATTTATCCCTAATTATATTTCTATTATGGTTAAAAACACCAAGCATGGGTACAACGGGTGTTTAGGAACGATGGCGTCACAAGTACCTACGCATATACGCTCCCAACATTGTTAGTTTAATTTTAGAACATCCGCTATTACGAAGCAACTCCGATCCAAGTTCAAATTCAAAATTTCAGTATGTATTAGATTTTAAATTTTCTTAGCCAACATCACAAATTTACGGTTTTTAACAACCAGTTATAGGACACCTATCCGTACGTATGTGTCTGATCTAACATATCGAGTATCACTATTACTTGATTCGTATAAAAGTACAATGATTTCATCACTAACTTCGGTGCTACTACTAGGGTTAGAGTCTCCTCTGTCTGCCATATTACAATGTAGTTGAGTTAGTCACAGGAAAAAAATACCCAATCTGTTTCAATTTCCAGCTGTTGCACATGCTGATAATTAGGAATGGAACTTATGCCACCGAGCAAGAAAGCAGTCAGACAAATAACCATCGTAACGAACGTTGCCGAATTAATTAATTGTATTTATGAGATAATGTGATTGGGATCGGCATGACTTGCGAAGTTTGCTAGCTGATCGTGATAATAGCTTATCCGGATCGAGTTTTCGTGATGGAGACATTCGTTCTTTACTTTTTCGGCGGCAATAATTCCGAATACCGCTAGTGTTAATATTCATTATATCAGACCAGCATAACTCTGAAATACCCAGCAATATGTATATCTTGGGGCAATGGCAGATAGATCCTCTACAAACAATTTATTATTTTCGTTGTCTCTGTGTGCGTGAGTTGGCCTTGTACAAGTAAAACTTCAACAATGAAACATTAGACCACAAAGAAAAAGATCTGCTGCTGTCGTGTAATAGTGTGTATGCGTTTTTTTTAGATTCAATTCAATTTACATATTCTCTTTTAAAATTATTGACGTTTGTTGTTTTTTTGAAATAGGGAAACGACCAAGGGAAAGGAAACGAGTAAATCGTAAAAAGAAGTCTATTTGTGATCCTCGTATTCCTTCAAAGAAAATAATTCTCTTCAAGATATTAGTCTTTTACTTGGAGCCAGAGGAACTTTTCTACAGTTTTTTTTAAAATTATTTGGTATTGTGCAGAGTTAGGATATATATAGTTGGGACAATAGGAGTGTATGAAAGAAACCAAGAAATAAAGAATTTGAAGACTGGAGTCGAAAGAAGTTACGAGGAATCGGTGTAAGTCAGTTAGTTTATAAGAATTCTAGTTAGCTAGTGGTGTCTTAGACATTCTGATTCTGAATATGTTTATAATTTAATTAGTGGTTCTTAAAGTATGTATTTGTACTTAAAATGTGTTTGTATTTTTATGTTGTCATTTGGAAAATTACCGTTGTAGGTAAAAGTGAAATAAAGTTACTTTGTGTAATTACATGTAAAACTATGAAAAAATAATTCAGAAATAAAGTTGTAGTTTTGGCTGTATTATGTGTTTGAAATTTAACCTAAAGATGCCTGTTCTAAACACACAGTTTTTGCTGTTTTCGAACGCCGTAATGATTATATCATATATTCATACAAATATTCGGGTCAAGTAAAGTAAAATAAACGTCCTATCCAAGGAGGTGCAGTTAATAGTGTCAACGGTGATATTATTATATCCTAAAAATACTAGTGTGTAAGAATTGGCATATTTTGAGATCCATTGTGATGTTAAAGGCCGACACACGTACATTCGGCATTGTTGCCCGGCAATTCGTGGTTTAAGAGCATAGATCTACCCGATTAAAACCGCCACAAAATACTGAAGGGTAATTCGGTGGGTCATGATCCTGTGTTAACTAACTACAGTAATAGAGACGGAGTATAACAATTATAGCGTATACTCTAAACTACATGTAGTTGCACACTTATTTCGGTTTGATTGCAAGATGCAGTTAATAATATTTTGCACTTGTTGCATTCACAGAAAAAGCTTTACATATTTATACTGTTGTTTAACCCGACAAGCCGCTGGATTTTCAATATAATCCAATGAACTAGTACGAGTAATTAGTTGTATACCTAATTATTTATCGAGTAAGTATCGTTACAATGAAGTTCCATTACAAAGAGTTTTGAGGACATTTGAACGAATCGTTTCACGACTTCGAGACAAGTGAGTTATGGACCTCCTTTCACAGTTTCAAACCTCGTTCAAAGTTTTTGCACAGACAAAAGCAGGTTTAAATAAGCATAAGCTTTAGATATAATATACTCATTACATTTCGCTGCCTTGCAGTCGAGTGTAATTAATGTGTAAATGCTTTAGAAATGTATTACAACAACAACTAGGTACGTCAACACCTGCTGTACCGATTACATTAAAATCCACAAGACATAATATGTATATAAGGTCCAGGTACATTGTTTTACGTTAACAGTGTGTGTCAGTTGTCAGTTAGTTGGAGGAAGTTTAGGAGATCAACGTTTAGGTTGCATAAAGTGAAAAGGTTTCAAAAAAATCATCATAAACTGAATTAATGTCAGTTTGTACCTTCAATTTTGTATTGGTTTATTTAATTTATTCCATATATAGGTTGTAGACCCGAATTAGTAACAAACTTTCTCAAAGTGTACCATAGTGTACTACTGAAACGTTGATGAGTTTCGAATCATCCTTAGGAGATTGTGGGTGTATGATAATTACTGTTTGATAGTTTGATTATTGAATTTGTGCCGAAAGTATTGGAAATAATAGTGATACCACATTAGTGAAAAGTGAAAACCAAACACCATAAAGCAGTACAAAGTTAATATGGAATAATTATACGAGAAGCAAAAACGTGTAGGTGGTTTTCAAGTATATCCCCTAAGGAGCCATGGTCAATCAACGGCTGAAATTGAGTTTGGGTTACAACCAAGTGATAGTGGAATGACATGCAAGCGCCGAGGCGTAGACTCCGTCCGCATTCGACCCTTGAACGGTGGTAATTGAACTTTTTAAATAAAAATCATCAAAAACCTTCATGACTCTAAAATATGAGTTAAGTGTATTATTTTCCCATCTTGATTGATTTGATGACCAACACTGAATTTGATTATTTGATCTTTGATGACCATCCTTAGAGATAGACACTGCTTTATAACCTCTGATATTATTCAGACAAACACCATACAGTTTCGATTTCGAATCTATAAAATACACGGCTCGCGGATGTAAAATATGCGCTTATGTAGCCGTCGAAATTTAATATCTAACGATAGTAACATTTGTACAAGCGGTAGCTCCAACAACTTTAAATATTGTACACATATGTACCTGTTATGTTATGTGTAGGCAGACAACAACGATTGATGAATACGTATTTCTATCTTATGTAGTTACACAGAGTTTCTGAGAGTCAATTCTAAATTCTTGAAGAAGTATTGAAGTATGTACAATGCTTCGGTTCAGTTTAAGTGAGTATCTACAAGTTTGGCACTATCATACATTCGTTGTAGATGCCATACAAGTTACCTATTTAGGTATAATTCCCTAAAGATATTTAAAATTCTACTGCTACATGACCTGACCCTGACAAAGGATTACCATGAATCCCACAGGTCGCAGTCATTGAATCAAGTTTCTTATAGTATCTATTCCTTAGAGGTAGTTTCCAGTAAAATACTTTGGTATATGTTCTAAGTTGATGTAGATCAGAGCTACTTTAACAGTAATAACGATTACAATATTCCAACAATTCTTCAAATGTGAGTTGGTAGTACAGTGTAGTAACTGTATTGCAGAGATTACAGACAACATGTACGTAGGTAATTCGACAATACGAAGCAAAATGGATTTCGGCCCGCATCCATGAAGTTGCTTAAGTCAATGCCGTAACAAGCACTAGAGTAAAGTTAATGATTATATTTTGGTGCTCAACATTACTTACACTGTTGAGGAATCACATGATAGCACGTCGATACATCCTATTCAATTCTATGAAACAGCAATGACAGTTCATAGTCACAAGTTGACACAACGACGCTATGTATTCAGTGGCTTCCATCTTTTGATGCATAATTTCAAAGTGAAACGCATCTTCAAGACTTAAAATCTACACCTCCGTAGTCAACAGAGTGGCTATATCTAAAATCTTATAAATGCAACAATAAACTCCAATCTAACCAATTGATGGAGATTTGATACTTTTTTGCAGACATCAAAAAGCAGTTACATAGTTTACATACCATAGGTACATACATAATGTGTATGTAGTACTTATGTTATTACAGCAACTTTTCCGGCAACAAACTATCAGACCAGTAGTCGCTTTGTGAACCTACTAATTATTACATTCAGTCATTTCATTTCTGTCTAACGTAATGTAAGTTATACCTAAAACGATGTCGATCAAAAAAGGGTAAAATTCGTTCGGAACCAAAAACACTAATAGGTATAAGTACATTACATCGAGTTATTAGACTTACTGTAGGAGTACCTGTACTTTTCATTATTTGCCATTAGCGTACAACAAGAAGTGTTGAATAATGACTCAGAGTAATATAAAAATAGCCAAGAGGACAGAATTGACTTTTGTATGTGTATTTATATGTACATTAGATCTGGACATTCCATGTCATTTTATTAAATGAATATTCAGATAGTTATGAGGACCATGTTTATATTGTAATTTAAATTCTGTAAAATAATTCTCTTCATTTCATTATATTTGCATTCTTTATTTCACTTGGACCACGACGTCTGCCTCACCCTCACTATAATATACCACAGCTATACCTTCTTTTCTTGAATTTTTCAAAAATTATGAGTTTTTCTAGTCATTTCGAATAGATACTGTGTCTTCCAACTGCGACTGAACGGAGATAGGAGCGATGGTGGTGATGGCTCGATCAGGGGAACTGTTTGAAGATTTATTCAAATCCGATAATGAGGTCGTCATCATGGTCATCGGCACAGACGAATTTTTATTACAACTATTGACGACGACACCGGATATAGGATGGATTTGTCCATTGCCCCCAACTACACCTCCGTTTCCATTGCCGTTGCCAGCAAGTATATTGCTACTATTGCAACTGCTCACATTCTGTCCAGCTGTCATCGGCATTTGGATTTGTGCTGGAGTTCGGGTGATCGTCCTCCGCGTGCTGTTCTTAACGGAAGAATGTCGAAGGGAACTCCCAAACGACGTCGTTAACGTCTATCGAAAGAAAAAAATAACATTTTTAAAAATCTACATGATCTTGTCATATAGTTTCGTTGTTTTCAACGGAACTAACGCGTAAAGATTTAAATGTTTGCTTTCAGTGGAACTAACGTTCAAGACTGTCAATATCTATTTTCAGTGAAGTATAGAACATATTATGTGTACTCTATTCTTTGTTCTCAAATCGAAAAAGTGCAACTTTGGAACGTCAAACTTTTCCAATAAAATGCAAAAACCAAGTTTGTACTACCACAAGTAGCTGTGTCATATTATAGTTATACTGGGAACACAATAAACGATATCAACATGAAAGCAGTAAAAGTTTTTTTAATCAACAAAGAACAATGGGATGGGCCAAAACCAATAATGAACTGCATCGAATAATATCACTCTCAAGAAGATAACTCACCCGCTGAGTTGCTCTATTACGGAAGATTGACATCGAAGCTGTAGAGTCATCCAGCTGACCACGCCGCAATTTCTTCCTAAAGCCGACTGTCAGTTTTGACATCTAGGCAAGAGATTAAAACCGATTATTTAAACGTAGGTATGCAATTAAGTTCAAAAACTACATTTTGGTTCCGGGAGTTAAATTGTGAACCATATACATAGATACTTGTGCACAAAATCATGCAAATACTTACTATGAATTGTAGTCGGAAATTAAAACCTTGCGTATAAATAGCTAATCTAAACTATGACTTTTATCCAAGAGTTTATCTGCCCTTAAGTCACGACAAGCACATCAGTTTGATTATTACACGTACAGTTATCCACAGAAACGATAAATCGTATCATCGTTGAAAGTAGAAAACTTATCCTCTGGGAAATTACCTTGAAGATATTGACTTTTGCAGCTTCAACTGCCATATATGGTTGCTCAATAACTTGCTATAGTCATCATTATTTTCATAATTATTTTCATTTAGAATGAACGAAATGTTTATCACGGTAGATATGAAACGCACTATCGAGAAGATACCTACATAAAAACATTATTATGACGCATGTATGTGTTACCCAGAACCACACTACACTCGTTCAAGTTCACGGAGACACTTCATCTATCTATTTATTGACAATCTGATCTATAGTGTATGAGTTCGTAGACTGGGAATACCCTTGGCCTTAACGATTTCAACAAGTTTTGCACACCAGTCATGAAAAACGATAAAGGAATCAATAAATAGTAACACTAACACTCTACCGACGACAAACGTTGAAAAACTTTCATTTAATGGAGAGGGTCAGGTCGAAATAGGAGAAACAGGTTGCGGCTTAAATCAATTTACGAGATAAAAGTTGTCAAGATCCCAAATCATGTGCTGCATTACTTTACTTCCAACTTCCATTCTACTTCAAACCTTTACCAGATTGGTTGCATTTTCGGAAAACAGCCTTGAAAATATCCGACCCGATAGCTTGATTGCAAAATCTATGGGTGCTTTTCGGTGGAAACGTCGGAAATGAACTAATATTATTTATGTAAGTCATTTTATTGGTACTGCACTTTTGTTACATGGTACTTGGTAACTTCCAACTTTAATAGTATATGAGTATAATGACCCTATCAACATAAAATATAACAGCTCACAAGTTTTAAATATCCCAAATATCACTAGTGATAAACTTACTTGCTGTTTGAATAGTTTGGTTGTCATCGTGTAAATGATGGGATTCAGAGCAGAGTTGACGGGTAAAACAAAGACAGCCAACCAAGCGTACATCGTTGACGGGATGGAAACACCTGAATGACAAAATGTTGAAGAAAATGATTGAATTAATTCAACCTTCAACCGTCTTCTAGCGTAACTACCAACCCTTATAAGCAAACAATGAGAAATAATAGAAGTTTATATTAATCACATAGTTGTACGCCACCTCAAAAAGAAGTACGATCACGTACAGTAATAGGTATAGGTAACTAAAAATAAATGTAATCATCAATTTGTTGGACAGTACATATTTATGTAGTTTCCAAAGATATGTCATCATCGTTTCACATATCACTATCTGCACCGTAATGGTCTTGTCGACATCAAATTATTATAAAGCTGGTCGCATCGTTGACACGCTGACCACTGACCAGATCTCTCAATAAATTTCCCCAATTGTGGAAATAGTTGTGGGGGAGTGTACTTATTATTATATGTAAGTCCATTTGTCATGTGTCGTTTGCCAACTTTAACTCAAAGTACGAGGCAAGAATAGAAAAAAGGAAATATTTCACATTCAGTGGCAATCAATGTGTCCGGTGTTGGGTACTACCACTACCTACTGTCACTATCCTTGGTCCGAAGGGAACACTGGACAAATAGTCTCGGACATTGGTTCGTCACCTGGTCCTGGTCCTGGTCCTGGTCCGTGGTTCATGTTCATTACGGTGAACATGGGGTGTCTCATAAACAAATGGGTCTGGACATGAGGAGGAATACAAATCAGATCGTAACCAAGGGTGACACTTTCAGGAACTAGGAGGACGGGGAGAGATAAAATGAAACGTCTAAACTGGAGACACACACACGCACAGTGGCAGTGACAGGTTGACGACTTGGCATTGGCATTGGCATTGGCTCCCTCTGGCTCTTCATTATGATTGTCACTGTCATTCTCGGTGTGACTCGGCTTGGCTCAAAATTGGTCCGGAATGTGTAGCTGGGTGCTGGTTCTGTTCTGTTGCTCTGGTCCTCTTTCTATTATCGCAATGTGTGCATCTTTATCGTTCTCCATCTCCATCAAAGAATCCATCCAATAAGTTCTTGTCTCCTGACCGTCGTATTTTCTCGAGTCTCTACATTATGTCAGTCTTCAACTACTTTACACATATCTCACCAACTATCCTCCTCCTCCATTCTATTTCCCATCTGCTCTCGCATTCTCGCTTGTCCTACTAACATTTATTCATTTCATTCACATACGGATATGGCAACCATCACTCTTGTCCTCTCTAATCATCCTTTCACAAATTCAGAATCATTACTAACAATTTCAAACAATTGAAATAGAAACTACAATCTGCAATCTATCCTTGCTTGGTGCCCTTCCTTTGCATTCATACGCGATTCGGTTTCGGTATTCGGTGGCTATGCAAACTAGACTATATATAGACAGTAATTCAAAAGATGCATGGGAATAAGACGAAAGGATCTTTCCATGCATAAAAAGCATTAAACGTAGAAAAAGATGCACCGATGCACCTACAATCCTACAAAATATTACATGTATGTATCGTGTAAGTGTAAACAGCCTCAGAAGAAATATTGCCTAAAAGTGGGTATTTATACCACATACATGAATACTAGCACAGGCTTTCAATGCAATGTCAATGTAACCTTGATGCGCAGCCTTCCCAGTGTAAACATCCACTTTCCAACGAACGCCCATTAATTTTCTAATACATTTTCTGCCAACATCCCCTAAAACTTCTCGTAAAAGTTTACAACAAACTTGAAGATAAATTATTGAAATATGTATGCGTCACGTGACATCCCGAGGAAAAGGGGAAAAAATGACCATGTACTTGTGTAGGCATCTCTCAACACATATCTTGTGTTGACGTTAACATGATGTATAATTGTATTTAGATTTTGAGCAGCATCCCTATGCTATGCAACAAGGGAAAGGGAAGGGAAAACAAGAAAAATAAGAGATGCGACAACAAATTCTGCGAGAGAAAAAAACCCTAGAAAAAATACAATGAAAAGTGAAATTACAAATAAAGTGACAACATCCTCTCCTTTTGAGTTTTCCAAACTACTAAATTATGACGTTTGGAACGGAAGTGCAAAAGTAAATTGTAGTAACTCAACAAAAGAAGAGACACTTGGGCTGACAATCCCTGCATTGCATCTTGCATCCGACATGACTTACTTATAGAAACAAGCACAACATTTCACCAAACATTTTTTGGGTCATTTGGCACAGTTTTTGGCATGTTAACTTTCAAGGGCAAACGGACATGATTTTATGCATACATCTGCCAAGCTAATTCTCCATAGCTATTCCTATAGTGTACTTTTGTATCATTTGTGTGGAAAAGCAAGTTAGAGCTTGCTGGTAAATACATATGTACTGATAATACCACATTTCATCCATTTCATTCCACTTTTCCTAGTATTTACCATTCCGGTATAAAAATTTACAGAGAGCACGCAATTTTTTCAAGAATTCTCCTCCTTGCCTTCTTTGGGAAAAAATGACGGAGTTATACAACTGTTGGTTCTTACCATTTAACTCTGACTTACATCTCCTCCCTTGAAATGGCAATGGGGAAGATTGCGTTACTGGGAGCATGGAGTAAGCGAGAGTTTAACAAGTCCAGTCCAGCTTGTGGATGTGGATACGGATACAGTATACAGTGCAGTAGTAGACGTAAGAAACCGAATCTAGTACTTGTGTTTTATCTTGAACGTGAAAAAACGCATTTGTTTCGTGTCACTTGGCCAGTGAGTAGTGTCTAGCCCGACTACTTAATAACAAATCGTCCACGAATTCCAGCTGCACTACGTACACACTTTCCTAGGCATGCCATGATTCCATCGAAAACCAGAGAACATATAAGAAGAACATGATGCAAGTCAGGACCGAGGTGCACAGGTACAAGAGCCGAAAGGGAAAGGAAGGTGGACGTAACTATGTATGTATGTACTTACATATTCAACGCTGACTTGGCTGCTACGTGTTGTTGTTCCATTCCGAATCGACCTCAGAAACTCTCGTCACTTTGCTGGCTATGAGTGTACTTTCGGACTTTCCTTCTAAATATCCAGTGTCTTCCTGAAACTATACAATCCTGTTCACACTGTCCGACCAGACGAGACCACCCCAGACCACGGAAACCGTATCCACCAAGACCAAATATATGCTCGTAGTACAACCCCTACTCTATGTATTTCTATTTGCCATTTTATATTTGTTGGTTTCGGTTTGATTCTACCAATATTTTCCTTGTCCTTTCCACATATTTTCGTCCTTGTGCCTACTTTGATAACTGTATAGCGATAGCGATAGCGATGCAATCGTAGATCGCGTGCAGTAGAATGTAACAAAACCATGGATTTTGAGAATGGACTTGGAACGTGGAAACTGCTGAGCCGAAGCTACAAGCGCGACGAACTGTTGAGACTATTTGACTTAAATAAGATTCAACGGCTCAACTGATATTACTGCAGTACCAAAGCGGACTTTTGTCGGGCTTTGAACAAAGTATGTATGTAAGGCTGAGCAACAAGGAGTGTGATTGTTGACCAGGGGAATCCGGAATAGTCCTGGATCTATGGGTGAGCATCTATGGATGTATCTCAGTGACTCAAGTAAGTACGACGGAGACTGAACGATGCATTATGACAGCGTTACCAGGAGTTGGGAAAGTGCTACAGTTGTAAACTAGACTGACCATTAAATAAAGTAAGACAAATGGCGAGTGGAAGGAAAAGCTGAGGAACGGGTACGTGGTGTTCCTCATTGCTCTTCTGTCCGCGTAATTGTGGATGGTGATGCGATGCGATGCGATGGTGGAGTCTTCAGAGGTGTGCTGGAGAGGACTATGACTACCTATTCGTGAACTGAACATCTACGACCAACGTTGTGCTATAACTATCCATAATCATCATTATGACCCCGTCTCGTGAGCTCAAGCTCAAGATATAGAAACCACAACGAAGTCAACGGGCTCTATAAATGTAGCACCTAACACACGTGCTAACGTCTAACTCTAACTTCGAGTCAAGGAACAGTCACATCACATCCTACTGCAGCTCCTTCCATTATCATCATCCCGAAGAACATGACGATGACCATAGGACCCGAAACCGTAACAAAGACTGAAGGACAATGCCCATCCAACGACAATGAACCAGTTTGAGTTGGACAGTTTTAAAGATAACGCTCATTGTCAGCATAGATTGTGATTGTGGTTGTGATTGTGACGTGATCACAAAGCTAATCGCAAATATATAATAATAATAATAATAATAGGAGAGAGGATGAACAACAGGGTAAAAGTAAATGCTTTAGAGTTCTAGAAATCCAGAAGTAAAAAATATGAAATAAGAAAATAAATAGAAAGACAGAAAGACATTTACCGGACATGGCGAGCGTTTTGGCAATGATGACGGGAGCCCAACAGAGAAAATCGGTGAGAACGACGAGACCGAATCTTTTGGCCAGGAGTGTGTCCTGCTTCTGCTGAGTACTTCGAATGGTGAGTGAAGAAGATTGAATGATCCGTAGCATCTTCCAGTAGGCATAGGAGATGAAGGAGAAAGCCATGGAGTTGATGACGACAAAAAGGATAAAGGAGTACTCCCAGGCGGTGTCATAAGGATTATGAATATGAAGTGGTAGACAGAGTCCATTGGTGGAGTAGAAGTCGGATCCGAAAAACTGGTAGAAGAAACCGGAGAGTGGGAGGTAGGACAGGGTGAATGAGAGAATCCAGAGGAAGCTGATAATCGCAAAAGCTGGGCTGATTGATGCTCTTGACCTCTCAGCAGCAAATGGCTTGACTATCGACAAGTACCGATCCAGCGTGATCAGCGTGAGGATCAAGACGGACGCTTCCGAGCTCAGGGTACTCAGCACGCCTGCAGTCATTTCATTATACAAAACACACACACCCCGTTCAATCAACACAATAGAAAATCAACAAGGAAAACCAACATCCAAACCTTGTTTTTACGTTTTTTCCCACCTTCTCTCTCTCTCTCCCCATCTATGACTATACTCTATGTATACTCTTTGTACATATTATCTCTCGTTTCGTCTCACTGATTCGTGACGTGAGGCTGTCGGAGTAAAGAGTTAGTTGTGCGGACTCTCCACTTCCATCTCTATTTAAGTACATTGAACTTACTAGTTAGAAAATCCAATAAAGACAGACGACACTTGCTCTACGCTGTCCCCATCACAGTATTTCTTCCACACTGGATTATATGTATTATCATTGAGATTTTACATGAAAGCCTCCTAAAGATTACTCTAATAATAAATAACTCATAAAGATGCAAAAACTTTTCTAATTATGTCCTTTTTTATTACCTTTTGTCAAATTTACTATTAGTCACAATATGCTCCTCTGTTTTCTAACTTTCCCAATGCGTACCTGCCTGTCTGTAGTTATTATGTATACATACCTCGTATTGTCCTCTTCTATATCTCGGACTCTTTGCATTGTCATTGTCCGTGAAATTTGCCAACGGTTACACTGTGCATACAAAAGCAAACTCGGAAAAGTGAAACAAGAGGCTATAAACGCAACTTCGGGCATAGGCACAATACCTACGTGCACGACCGAACTTTTCCAAGGTAAACTTAATTGTGTTTGTTTTGACGAGTGCAGTATCTACTTCAGTGCAGTGCTTTAGTGGTGCTTAGGTTCTTCAGTCTTTACATGCAAAGGTACTTGTCCAAGATACGAAAGCACAAGCAAGTCTCTTGTTCTCCTACTTTCCTCCATCTCCCTCTCACTACGATATTATATTTATGTATTATTTCTTTACTCCCGGATTCACTTTAGTCTCCTCCTACGCATTCAGGAGCTGGAACAGGACCGCAAGTACAGGATTTGGAACTAAACTTACATGACATCGTCCTGTATTATAAACGACAAGTAAGAAACTAAGAACAATCCCTACCTACTTACATACACCTACGTCTAATGTGTCTTAAACTTATTATCATGCGTTTGCCACTTTGAACTAATACAGAGATTTTATAAACTCCTCTTATTGTCCTTGCTTAGCTTATCATCGTTTATTTGTCTTGACTTTGCTTTGCTTTTCTTTGTTTTGTTTCCAGCAAATCAGAATAATATTAGCGTATATTCAACAGTGTGACACACATTTTCCACTGTCTTCCTTTTCTCTTAATCTCGTCGATGCAACCTTCGCAAATGTTTCTGTTTCTGTGACTGTAGACAATGACAATGAAGTGATGTCGCCTTTGTACTTTACTTAAGTTCACGTTCAGTAAGAAACTTCATACTTTACTTTGAGCCACGAGTCGACGAGTCTCCGCTCCCAGTCCCAGTAATTAAAATTCGAAGTACTTCTTGGAGCGAATATTATCACTTCCAATCCCTCTATCGTAACTCAGTGTTAAACACGTGATTCCTATTCTACAGTTACAAAGGCGCTGAATTTTGATCATGACCTTTCAGTTTGATTGAATTTTGAATTGTAGCAAGTAGGTATGTAATTATTATAATGTAATTTATTATAAGACGTGTTGAACCAAAACGTTACACTTATAATTAATTATTGCGATTTTAACCAAGTAGGTAGGTAGTAATCATAATCAATTGGATTATGTCTAACACTTCAGGTGGACTCGATTAATTTCGCTCTGGGGATTGAACCATTTCTGAACAATAACTACAAAATTTAGGTTAGTAGGTACTACACTATGATAATATAGACATTTGGTCAGAGAGGTTTGCAACAGGAGCGTGAAAGCTACGGATAAACCGTTCAGCATTTACCAATGTGAGGTACTAATTTATTGTATTGGAGGGAT
>JAAXYX010001815.1:0-20443 GCA_036851915.1 Ptenothrix huangshanensis | reverse complement strand
CAACGGATTTTCCTTGCTAATCCACCTTATTGCATTACATTGCATTGACTTACTTAGAATGATCTTTTTTCTTGAGACGAGAAAGACTAAAAAGGTTTTTCATAATGCAGACAAAAAGGTCACTTGTGTATTTTGATAGGGTAGTTTCAGATTTACAATGCTTATTGTATCTATAACCATTTTTTTTAGGTAGCCTTATGACATTTTTGCATCGATAAGAGATATTTAATGACAATGCAAAATATCAGAGGTGTACCATTGACGTTTAGTAGTATACAAGTACCAATCAGTCAATCAGTCAACGAAGTCGGCCAGTAAATACAAATTGTCTGAGGGAATGCACCTATACTCACATACAATTGCATAGTTGACTTCTGAACAGAACAAAAACAAGACATATTGTACATACATATTACACATAGGTACAATGTATCCATGGAATCCAACTCCCAAATAAAGTGCCTATAGACTTATACATACCGGCGTCTATAAGCTCAGACAAATCATTGGAATTTATTTTTATATCGTCAGATTTTTTCTGAAAAAAATTGTGCAGACTGG
Organism: Ptenothrix huangshanensis; assembly: GCA_036851915.1. Taxonomy (NCBI): domain Eukaryota; kingdom Metazoa; phylum Arthropoda; class Collembola; order Symphypleona; family Dicyrtomidae; genus Ptenothrix; species Ptenothrix huangshanensis. The sequence continues at coordinate 19,882 of JAAXYX010001815.1, read as the reverse complement.
AAAGAACGTTAGTTCACTTGAATGTGGAATTCCTAAGTAATAATAACAGTAAGGTATAGGGTACATAAGGTCTTAAGGCTACGTATGTGTCTGTGGGCGTCTGTGTGAAAATGCTAATTTTTGTCAGTATTTGCACAAATAAATCAGAATCTCAGATTAACTTTTTAATACATATGTTAGGCTAGGGTACATAAACACATGCAGTGTTCTGAACCGCATGTGCATGTGTAGTTGGAATATCTGCGAGTTACAAGTCTGCAGTATCAGTCGTAGCGTTTTAGTGTCTGAACCAGTCAGCTTACTTGTAAATCGTAATCCCATTTTATTATCAAGTTCAAGGATATATACGACATTTAATTCAGAATTCAAATTCAAATTATCTGAATTCATACATATTAAAACTTGATTCTCATTATTGAAGGAAGGGAAGCACATCACAGAAGCGTTGGATTTATAAGCAACTAGTTTCCAGCAAAAGTAACACTTCAATAGATTAAAGCATTTTTAATATGTATCAAACCGTCTGTCTATTCAGTAGTAATGTACCATAAGGACGAGGTAAAAACTACTCGTATGATTACAGATAATAGACCTCTCCAGACAAAACAAACAGACATGAATTTGTCAAAATCAGTTTGAGTATATATACATACTTCGCCGTTCACAATAATTATTGCTCTTCCTTCCCGCCCGCTCTCTCAAAACCAACATCAATGCCTACAAATTCGTATGCTAATTGCTAATGCGTGCATGTATTTAAATAAATCTATTTAAACAACATTTTGTGCACATCGATTTCTAACGCCAATTGACATAGTCCATGAGATCTATGTCCCGTCATTCTGGGTTCCATGTCATCTTATATCTTACACGGAATCAACATTTAAACAAATGGTTGTCTCATAAATTGCTTAAGATGAAGCCAGTTATTATAAGATATTATTTACACATTTACCCTTAACTATATGGTGTTAAAATGTAGACCAGTCATATAAGGGACGCCAGTCCTTCATCATCATCATTCCAAATTATTCTTTTCTTGGTTGTTAAAGTACCTGGAAAATATTTTTAACTTGAGTTTAACATTAAAAACCTTGGTTCTGATTCAATTTGATCCAGCATTTCCATTTATCAGAGGGAAGTCAAAGCAAAAATAAAAACGAGCATCGCTACATTTCCACTGACCTTCGTCTAAATCTTGATCTGGAAGTTGAATTTGTGGAAAAAAAGATAAAGGCTGGATAAAAATAATGGCTCAAACTTTAGTTCTTTGCTTAAAGTTTTTATTCCTATAATACGATATTTAAATCGGTTACCTAGAAGCATTAAGCATGTACATAGGTATGCGAGTTAAGGCACAGATATCTTTTGGACAGCGTATATTTTGTCATTTAATCAATCTTTCAATCCATACCACAGAGAAGTGGTAAAATTATAATTGCGGCCAAAGGGAACTTCATGCCAATATACGAGTGCGGTGGAAAAGCATGTACCTACACAAATACGAAGAAGGTTTTGACGTGGGATATGTGTATTATTCAAGTTCTTCAATCGAGTTTCCAACTAAGGCTCTTGAATTTATAAATTTTTATTCAAATATAAACTATCAGAGTAAAGTACGCCTTTAAATGAATCGAAATGAATCCCTGCAGTTTTTCAGTTTCAGCTTGTTGCTTTTAATGTGAGCAACTTTATCGTTACCGGGGAGAGGCGAGAGCGTTCAACGCTTGTTGTTTGTAATGTTGGTCGAGAGATCCACAGGAACCAGTAGCAGATGAAAATCGATGTCTTATTATATAACAGGAGTCTGATTCTGCATTGAAATATTCCAGAACCTTAGCTGGAATAACAAGGAAAGGCATGCGATTATGATTCTGACGAAACTTCTTTTGTATTTGGAAGCAAGAAGCAATTGAAAATCGAATGAAAAATCAGCAAAAGGATTATCCAAACCAGGCCGGGCCAGAGCAAGTCAAGTCAAGAAAAATGCATTAGGATTGCACATTATAAGTTATAGATACTCGTACTCGTGATCTGATGGATGATATCCATAGATACTAAGGAGACGATACGGAATAGAGAATAAAATAGAATAGAATAGAATGCGTATACAAGATAGAAAAAGAAAGAGCTTTGCTTTATTGATAATCGTAAAAAGTTGATTTTTTTCTGCATGGTCGAAGATCATGTCGTCACAAGGAATTGTGTATACACGCGGATTTCATTTGCTCTTCTTGTGGGAGCGTGAGAGTATCGTTATTGCTCAAGTCCATTTTATTCTTTAGATCACTTCCATTTCCATCCCTAAGTATTTATACGGCATCATGTAGTTCTACCACACCATAGCATCCCAAGGATAGTTTCAGGAGAACGATAACCATGTACAATATAATGTGATCAAAGCAAATAAATAGGATGAGGTGAACATGGATACAAATCCACCAACATTTTTTCCGGTTTCATTTCAGTCACAACCGGTTTTCCATCGCATCCCACCGCGGTGTGTGTGTGAAAGAGTCTACGAAAGGAAAGTTGAGATGGAAATGAAAAGGAAAGAGTAAGTTGCGCTACTCTGCCTTACACGCTGCCTTACACTGCATTACATTGCATGCACATGAACGATCCACATGGACACAGACGTGGATGGACAGAGGATCAGAGCACCAAAGGTAAAAAAAAAGTGAAAGGAGAAGAAAATTTTTTAATTGATTTTTTCGGATTCGAATTCGGAACATTTACAAGGCACTCGTTCTCGTACTTAAACAGAAATAAATACCGAGAGAGAGAGAGAGAGAGAGTGCAAACTACCTGTTCTCGTCGTCCCCATCCCAATCCTATAAATGTAGGTAGGTAAGTCGGTACAACTATACAGTTGTATACTCAAGTTTTGTGAATAAAATTAGTCTTTCTCTCTATACATAGCTGATGTCCATATCTTATTAGATGAATGGGGACGGTCAGACCGACAGACCAGAACAAAACCACTTGGGCTGACTATTACCATGGACTTTGAAATCCACCAAGAACTGGAATCATTGTTCCTCTTCCTCTCAATCTCAATTCTAAAGAGTGCATAGGTATATGAAACATTATGTAAGAACTGAACTTGGGCGAGCCCGTAAGGGTTTTCGAAGGGTTACGACTTACACACTTTACCTGTCTCATGTCATGTCTCTAAATGCATATAGTGCAACTGATTCTCTTTATTACCATCCCAGAGCCTCATGCATACCTATCTTCTACGTCTACCAGCATTTTCAGTATAGTCATCATGTTCGTCATCGGCATCGTCACTTGAGGTTAAGCGAGCTCAATGCCCATCTTTTTCCTTCTCCCATAAAGCCACATTGATATTCTGGGTTTTACCAATCCAGTAGGTATTTGTATTCATGCCTATAGAGATAATAGTCGGGTACGGTATCATGCTTTGATACAACAAAAGCCCAGGGAGCATGAACATACATAATGGTAAAATAGTGTAGCCATAACTGTGTAATCCTGGTATATCTGTATATGTAGGTACAGGAGAAACCTACACACATCACATTTCGATACACTGCTGACTGCTGAATTTGAATATATACTCCAGCCCTCCCTTATTGACTGATTGTTTCGTGTGAAAAGGTTGTAAGACAGTGTTGATACACGACCGACGTATCATCATCGCATCAGTCACATCCAAATGTATGCCAGTAAAACGTAAAGCAGCAGCAGCCAGAGTCCCAGTCCCAGTCACAGCTCTGCTCATTTACATCAACTCAGTCAGTCAGTCATACAGACACGGTATACATATACATGTGCACTATGACGGTATGAAGATATCCTTAGTCTCCTATAGCTATGCTCTCCATTCCATCACTATAGTGCAGTTGCTATTTCTATTGTTGTTGATATTGCTCTGGCTCTAGTTGCAGGTGAAAAAAGGGAAACCAGACTCCAGTTGTACGTGGCATAGAGAATATAAGTAGGTAGGTAGGTAAGCACATCATTCATAGTAGGAATGGAGATGGTAGTTGTTTCTTCATGCATTCTGCTTCCCAAATGATCCTGATGATGATGATCTTTTAATTAATGCCGGTCTGAATGAGAGTTATTGTATTAATGTAAATAGTTCATAGTTCCGAGCTTGTCGTCTGCTTTTGTCCAAAAACGTGCTTTCCTTTTTCCAACTCATATCTCATACATCTCGACTTGACTCCCTTAGTCGCGTACACCCTTTTAACACAAAATACACACACTCGTTCATACTCACACCTCACAAACACCACATTATCCCGTCAGTCTCCACTCTTTCTCATTTTCAATTATATTCTGCAATCATAAATATACGTGTGGAGCGCAAACACTTATTATTCTATCTACGTTGTCGGGTCAGTGTCACCTCAACATGTATGTACACCTATGCTTTTTCACCTTCCTGCACTTTTAATTAAAGCCATAGGGTCAGTAGCTACGTAGTCTTTAGTTTTCATTATAGCTAGCTCTTTACTAATTTATTATATACGTAAGCTACAGTATTCCCTGTAAATCATTTTTACATGCCTATATGCAGTAAGAAACAAGTGCAAAATCCTCTTAAAAGTCAAAGAAACAAACACGAACCTGGATGACAACCTATTTTCCTCATCAGTCCATGCTGATTGTGCGGAACAATAAAATTCCACAAGAGTTATTTAACAATCTGAGCCAATACAATGGAACACATTTTCACACTCCCTAGAACTTGTTGCAGCAATAATCAACACAATAATGATAATTTTATTGTAACTATTAAGACACTATCACACTATTTACACTATTACGCATAACATGCTTAGTTACTTTCAAACGCGATGTAAAATGTAAACCGAGGGATTAAATAATTGTAATTGTAGTACCAGAACGTAATGGAAGCAATGAGTAATCACACTAGATTTAGATGGATACTTTTCTTTGACTAGTGCTTGCTGGTTCTGGTTATGGTTTTTAGTTGTACGTTCCACCTTCTAAGCAATTTTTAAGTGTCCGATGTTAGTTCCTACTAGCAGTGACGTGACGAATAAAATTGAACGACAAGTCAAGCCAACTAAATTCCATCCATGCTAAAGATTTTGACAATGAAAGACAGGTTGACACTTTCATGGTTGTGGTTTTTTTATTTTGTTCTCATGTGTAAATACCTGCATAAACTTATTATCACACGCTCCATTTGTGTTTTATCTTAACATTCTGACTGAACTTACATACCCACCTAGGTATACCTGCATCTACCTAGGTGGGTAAGTAACAACAACTGTATTTACGTTGTATTAATGGTATTACATAATGTAGGATTGTGTAAGGAATTAAGAGACGCTCATTTTTGACATTTTTTGGTTTAAATAAATCAACAGTATTAAGCATTTGTGAATAATGAGAAAAATTGTTTTGGCTTCACCAGCATTTCTCAATTTTTGAACTATCGAAGAGAACATTTAAATAAGTAGGTACCTATTATACATATGTACTTCCAATAATTATTTGTACTTCCTATTAATTAGGTACTATCAATATATCATAAATGCAACTACTTTACACCTCCAAAAAATTCCAAGAAGTATGATTTTAGAGAAAGAAAAAGAATTTACAGTGAAACTACTGTCTAGTTGAAGAACGTGATACTGTTGATTTAAATTTTAATTTTTTTGCTGATATAATTATCGGAAGGAAATACAATCACAGAGGCAAAATACAACAAGTTCGCCTAATCAATGAGCTGTGTATTTCCATTACCTTCAGCCAACTTCAATTATGGCTTCCTATAACATTAGTATTGATCTTACTTCACGTAGAACTTTCATGTCTCATAATTATTCCCCATTTCTTCTGAGATAGAGATAACAGATATGACATGACTCATATCATCATAAGCATATTTAACTTACTACATGAGTATCTTAACATGACTAGGTTTTGAGGTGTTTTTGTACTCGTGTTGCTTTACAGATTAGTCGATACGTGGACGTGCAAGAAAGAACGTTACGCTGCGTACCAAACATCCAGATTTAAAATCAAAAATTAGGAGCGTAAAATAATAAATGCAGACACAGAAGATAGAAGACAGAAGCAGAAACTCCTGTGGAGCTTTTGTTTTGAAACCTTATCATATTTCATTTTAATTTTAGCTCGTAGTTCATTTGTTGAGTGAGCATATCAAACTCAAACAAAACAAATGCATTTTCCCTACATTCATTACTTCTTATCTCCGACATACACTACCCAGCTATTTAGTTTGCCATGTGATTTAATATAAAGCCAGGCGTGCATACTATCACCATCAGAAATCGTGGACGCAGTAACAGTCACACTCGTAATGTCGTGCAGTCAATCGGTCATTGGAAGTCTACTACCTTAGTCTATTTGGGCTGAAAGCTCCAACTACATACACATGGTATTTAACACACATGCTTGGTAATAATGTATGTACCACAGGAAAATTTTGACGTTGTATAACATTGTTAAAGCCTTCCCATTGGACATGAATAATGATACTCTAAGCTGAATGGATATACAAACATCGTTTGAAGAGTGCTTTTCCAGCCCGTAACAATTTAGATTGAGCTTAGAAGTTTCCGAAAAATTCCATCAATACGGACACTGGCTAATTAGGGGACAAGAAAGCTTAGCAGCACAAGTATTATAAGTATCAACTGCAAAAATGTTCCGAGTCACCAACTCGATTAAAATCACAATCATCAGAAATGGTTAAATTAGTGTTCCTACGTCATGGATTTTTCGAGCTCATTTGCATTATACGTCGTACTTATTACGTAGACATTTCTTTGAAAAATTGTAACATATGTTTGGGCTGTTGTTGATGAGTAAAGGTATGTTTATTGTTATTTGTGACTGTCAGGTAATTTGAACTAGATTTCACGTTCCTCGAAATTCTACTACATATAGGAATATTCTTCAACTAGTATTAATTACTAGAACTAAATAAAGCCAAAGTAAGTCAATCAACTCAAATTTAAACCGCACAACGTAATTATTCTGTGGAAGAATTGGTTGTATGTTGTTGTTTGCTTTATAATTTGTCGTAGTAAAGCTAATGAGTAGTAAAATCAAATCATGGAAAAATATAGGAATAGATAAGGGTAACCGGTCAGTAGTATTAACGACACCAGGCAAAACGCAACTAGCTACAGTAATCTACAACCTACGATTTTGTGAACCTGCAACTTCAAACTTAAACCACCACCAACACGAGGAAAAAGTGGATAATACTAATTGGAAAGACAAGTTACATTTCTTAGGTATTATAATGCCACCAAACTTGTATTACTCTAGAATCGAAAGAACAGAATATATATTTCGCGAATTTATGTATTTTTACCGTGTCATTACTTCAATTAAATACTGACACCACAAAGCATCGTACTGACCTAGGACGCACAACTTTTTATGCTTGAACTCGGCTTTCAGCGATTCTGCTTTCAATTACTCAATACTTCGAAGTTTAGGTGAATGCCAATGAACTACACTAAAATAGATATATATGTACATAGATATAATTTTATAACTATACTATTGAATGCATACTATGACTTTAGTTATTGTTGATATAACTTGGAGTGTTTTCCTCTTACTCTCAATTTCTGCGGTACTCAAAGGCACTATACACTGGTTCCAGTTCCCCCTAATATAACCCTGACCGTGAATTCATGGTTGATTTCCTTTTCTGCAGGTTTCTGAGGACGCCATCGATACCTAACGATAAATACAACGTTCAACTTCCCATTCTTCATGTAGTAAGAATCTGGGTAGGTTTTTCAGCGTGATTGTGTGACGTACACTCGTACACCGTAAAGTATAACCTTACACTGGAGGCTCCAAAAAATTATGGAGTACTGAACTGCACAATACTTGTATTGCAGATATGGAATACTAACCCGTAGGTGTCATAATATTAACCCGCAAGAATTATTCTTCACATAAACCTATTGGAATACATTTACCTAATTTGCAATAGTACTCGCCACGTTTTTAATTAATAAGCATTAAAATAGTTAGATAAAATATTTTAACATTTTATTTTATGTATGCAGCAGGACTACCTAAGTGGTAAATACGAAAGCGAAATGCTTGACTACGTGCCTTAATTTTAAAGGTAGGGGTTGATTGAGACGTGGAAGATACGCCGTATTTCTTGGCAAACAAAACCCTCTATGCATCCTTGTCCGTCAAATGCATCTAAAACAGGTCTTTAAACAAGCTTAGCACAACTACTGTTAGTCATACATATTATTAGGTATTAAGTTTACATATACTTCAGGCTGCTGTTTGATCTCAAGGTTCATGAATGCTGTGTACTTCCTCAGAGCCATACGACAATACAAACCACTGTCACCACACCACACTAGTCTACGAAGCATGGAACAAAAGTGATAAACTCTGATTCTGATAATTTCTATCTCGATTCGACTAGTCAATAAATTCCATGTTGTTTATCACACTTGTGGCCGTAGCACTTGTGGTAAACAAGCAAACACGAATTCCAGACATTTTACACAGCAGAAGGTAGACAGAAAAACAAAAACGGCACGACAATAAGGAGAACCAGAGCCAGACCAAACTTTCTTTGCATTTGCGATTCGCGATCCTATCTTATGCATACCCACACCACCCATTCGATTATGAGAAAGAACGGAATTACTTGTAGGCACCTATATAATTATACCTACGCACAGTTTTGCATATGTGAGTACAGGACTTAATTAATACTTGAAGCTTACAAAGAATGGAGATGAAAGTAATAAAGACTAGATTAAGTAATATCATTTTGTTATGTAGGGATGTACATACATATTCAAGTATGAAATCTCTGTAGATATAACGCATTAACTCTCTCCTGAAATTCTCCACACTGAAATCCAATGTTGATATGAATTATAAATAGGAGCAGCACCAATGACTACGAGATGAGGATCAGGAGTGAGGATCATCAGATCAGAAGAACCATAAAATCGAAATAAATTACCAAGTGCCAATCCAACTCTATCAAAGCTCAGCTAAGCCATGTCGTGCCAGAGCTAACAAAACCAAAGTGAACCATCAAGCCGCGTGCAAATAATAATGAACAGTTTATTTATACTAATACATAAATCAGTTGTTCTTGTTCTTGCTTGGTTACCGGATAGCTACAAAGTCCATATTAAAATTCTTATCTTGCTCTTCGTAATTAAAGAGTACTCATGACCATGACTTACTCGTTCAACCAAAGTAGGTAGGTACCTACCTACCTAGAGCATAATCCTCCTCCAATGAAAAGGATCGATGAGATTTCATTTCCTATGATTAAAATCAATATGACATAACTGTATGCAAGTTCAATAATATTCAGTGTAGGTATCTGCTCAATTTGACACATTTTACTGATTATCACTTCCACCCAGACCGAATGAATTGATACACACAAAGTCCTAGCACAGTCAAGACAGGTCAGCCATTCTTAATTCAATAGCATTCAAGGATCAAGGAACTGACAGACTAATAAGTTCTTCTGTATACATCTTATCGTACTAAGGAAATCATTAAGTACGATCAAAATTATCAAACGTATGTATGAGCTAAGGCTAAATCAACTTGTGACATGGTTTGCCTACCTAAATACAAAGCAATATAAACCAACTTACTTCAATTTGTATCTTGTGTGAGAAGTGTAATAAGAAGATTGGAAAATGGAAGCTCGTAAAATGTAAAGTAAACGTGTATGATTACCATTAGCATTCCCACTGCAAACTCGTAATTACATATACAGATATTGACTGCAATCGAACATACCTACTACCTAAGAAAAGCTATAATCTAATGCCTACCAAGAACAAGTGGTAAGTGATAATGGTGGCATTAGTGTAAATATACAGATACTATGCATACTTAAGTTGGTCTGGTTCAAGTTGATGTTTATTTTGGGAGATCTCTGCAAGTACAGTGGAGTGTAGAGTGACAAATTTACATTTACTTATTGATATCCAGCAACTACAATGAATGTGATGCAGAATTTTCAAACTGTGTGATCTCCTTGTTACTGATAGTTGTAGCAGTAGTTGTAGCTGTATGCCTACCATAAAATGATTAATAGCTGATTGAGAGCAAGGGAATTCCAGAAAAATTCACGTTCCCACCGACACCGATCGTTTCGTTTCTTCACGCAGCTCCATTCCATAACTATTCGCATCGCTCACAATCACAATCACACCCTGATCCTGAACAGCCGGAGCATATGAACCCATGTAAGTGCATATTTTATCGACAACTGATCTCCCTGGTTAGGTGGTACTTGAGCTGGGGACAACTAAAATGTAGACACCTAACCTCCTATAAAGTAACAGTAGTTGTTACTGTTATACTAATAAAGCCTTATCTCACATATGAATACTCGTAAGGGTAGCTATGCAACTCAGCATATGATACTATTTAGTATAATTGCGATTAGTCGAGGGATACATTTAATTTATTGAACTGAAAACAGCAATGAAATTCAAAGTGTAATCATGCTCTACACTTATTCATTCTTAAAGGGGATAAAAGTATTGTTTATGTGCTATCATGTAAAGAAAATACTTGTACTGCGATAGCCCCAGCTGAGCTGACCAGCTCAGTACAATAGCCGTAGCCATAACCAATAAATTCAACTAGAACTTCAACACTTTGTGAGTCCATGGAGGATTTGCATATAGGGATTTTTTCAAAAATAGCAACAGAGGAGATGCAAGTGATATCAATAGAACGGTAGCATTAAATCTTAAACCATTTACCAATTCACGATCAGCGATAATGCGAATGCCACTTCATAATTATATCTACCTACATACCTACCTACCCTCATATTCATAGTAATAGCCTTAGTGCTGGTATACGAATACGAAGTATCCTGAGAACGAGAGGTTTTGGTCCCAGTTGAAAGCTAAGGAGTATATACATTTCAGTTATTTTGCTATTTCATGTACCTACTTCATAGTATAATTGCATCTTCCATCATCTACCATCCATATCCTGAGTAGGTTTCACTGAGCAATGAGTAATGTCAGAACTGGATTTGATTCTATTGACAGGATTTTTCACCGGTGAATCTGAAAGCTTCTGTCTTGCTATGGAAGTGCAAGGTAGGTACAGCCATAATATCGAGAGTATAGTAACATGGGAAGCATTAGTGACAGTAGCAGCAGTACAACAGGTAGAATATGAAAACTCCAATGTCCACTGTCCTACATCATCTGATAGCTGCGTAAGGCCTAGAGTGTAAGTCTCATACTATTTTCAGGGCATTGATAAATCTACAATGTTGACAGTGGACAATGTGAATGAAGAGTGAGTGAGTGCACGTCGCCCGTTTTCCTTCTTCGAAGGACACATAAATAAAGACTGGCGGATGACTGGATACAGGATTCTTCAGTTCAACCTTCATTCATTCAACAAACCAGCCAACCAACTAAGCAACTGGTCGTCCAATGACCATCAGGACCATCTCGATCTCAGCGTATTCATACCTTTTGAGTATGTTAGAGAGTGAGAATACATACAACAGATCACAACTGCACACCAGAGTCGTACTCGTTTTTACTTGCTCTTGCTACCTTCATGAATGGTTAAGGAAAGCAAAAGTGAATGCCTATGTATGAGTGCATGGGCTCCAATACTTCATATCTTCTTGCCTTGCTCCATTCCTTTTCGTTGTTCACATGATCGAATGGTCTTTCCTTCTTCCAGTCGTCGGTCATTTTGCACATCTGGAAATGGCGAAATCACCCCGTACTTCTTTATTACACTTTTATTCTTTATCCCTGGTCTCTCTTCCAGCCTCTTAACTTACAATCAAAATCAAACACCCAACTACCTTTACCTGCAGAATAGAATTGTTCATCCTTTGCTCCTTGATTCTGGCCGTGCTTGGTACCTATAGTGAGTGGACATTGTCACCATCTCGACCAGACAGTGTGACGGTGGCGGTAGAATGTGGTTCTCAGCAACAACAACACCACAACAGGATTGTTCGCGCATACAAATGGCAAATACAAAAGATCCCTTTCCACTGCTTTGTACACTGCACTCTGTCTTGTATATGCCGTACGCATCGTTTATGGGAAGGAGAAGGAACAGTGTCAAAGAGTAACGGAGTCCAAGAGTAAAAGTGGTCTGATAGAAATGGAACTTGTAAATTTATAACCAATCTTTTATTTCCTGGCTACCTTAGCTTTAGTATCATCCACAAAACCGAAACCATCCACCGCGTAAGCATTCAATATTGTGTTACTTTTCGTCTTGTAAAATCAATTACAGCGTCTGGTTCTCTTCTGACTCTGACATTCAGAACGAAATGTCTACCACATTTTTTCCTCATCCGCTAGGCATTATATCTCACACAGGAAAGTTTACAGCGCAAAAATACATTTTGCTTCGATTCCAATGAGCACTTCGTATCCTTGTACTATTGCTTTACTTCAGTTATATATCAGCATTGATAAAGGCAAAGGTAAAAGCAAAGCAAAGGTGGTACAGTAATCTACTTCAAATCAAAGTTCACATTTATAATGGCAAACAAAACAATGTCAGTGCTATGCCGGTCGAGGAGAGGCCACAATGGCAAGGTACTACATACAAACATGTATAGTAAACACTGGATACCTAGATTTACTCTGACATCATACATAGTTACATATTACAGGTATATTATAAGAAAACGGTATAGGTATATGATATTATTATATCAAAATAATATGAGCTTGAAAAAAAATGCAAAGTGTGGAACTGTGGAACCCTAATGTATCCTACAAGGTAATTATATCATAGTTTATTACAAAGAAATAAAATGCATCATAGGTAAGAATTCCTTCTCCTTCCTTCGGTATGATACAAAATATAATGCTACAAACTACAATACAATGATACTTAATAGCTGAATCACAAAGTGAGTAGCTAATTTAATAAAATCGTGTGAAACTTTTCCATGTAGATAATTTTTCAAGGAGTTTATTTCAAAGGTGTAGTTTTAAATCTTTTTCTTGAGTTCTAGAGAGTCTTCAAACTTTGCCACCATGAAGAACATGTAGGAGGTAGTTTAGTATTATTCTTGATTGTGGTTCAAAATTTTGAAAATATAGGTAATTATACTTGTATTATAATATATTGTTAAATATGCAAGTAAACTTATCCCTCTGTTACTACATACGTATCCATTAATTACATATCTGCAGGCAAGGGGCACAATGATGCATCGGTAAATAAATGTAATTAATACATTACAGCATCATTCTCAGGGCAGCTCGTTTGATGTGGAGTGCATCGCCAAGAGTAGTTTTATATCCGGATCGACTTGCATTTGGCCTTTGAATGCATTGATACATACAGTATCTGTAATTACAGGTATCCACGGGAAGAAAAAAGATAGAATCGTAACACTGTTCCAGTATTAACGTACAGTTCAGTTAGTACCTACTTAATGCGTTCAACCTGTTTTTATTAGTACCTGCATAGTGTGTTAAAGCCAAATCTAGGACCATATGAAAAAAAGCAATGTTAAGCACGTTTATTATTTACAATACTACCCGAGGGTTTGTTAGCAATGCTAGTAGTTTCTATCATTGTGAAGCCCCATTGTATTAATAACTATAATTTATTATTAATATTGCAATGCGTACTAATGATTTACATAAACTGATGGTCAGATTTTCTCCTAATCAAGAGTCCCGTAAGTCTTTGTCATTGCCACTATCTCCCAAAAATCCAAATGATGACGAACTCTTGGTCGTGTTACGCATTATTTGTGGACGGTTGTAGTTTACAAATCAATAGTAAAAGCAAAAACCAAAACAAAACGTAGCCCCACAGTAAATCCAGGATTTTGGAAGGAAAAACAGTACTAAACAAGCTCATAATTTATTACTATGTAATTTCTACCAAATCATTTCATCCTTGCATTACATATGCGTGGGATTTTCATATTTACAGTATGTATAATCTTCTACGTAGCTTCATTTATCCCAATCATCTTTGTCTTCGTTGACGTTGACGCTGACTGGACTTCGATAAGGTAATAACAAGAACTAAAAGCCACACAATATGTAATATGTCCAATTAAATGCTTCAGCTTTCCGGCGTCACTGTTGTCTTTAGTCTCTCTCGTCGAACCTGATTAGTTTTCACTCGTAATAAGAATACAGACATGTAGGTAGTGTCCACAGATTTTTCCGCTAACAGAAATTTTCCGTTTGTCGCATGCACGGTCTCTGTGCACGGTCTAATCTAGTATTATAAGTACGATTGTTTACATTTATATTCCAAGATCCAAAAATCATAATTCCTCGTCCAAGTTGAATAGTCTGCTTTATCCCTTATTTTGATGGGAGCTACTGCGTATTTTCACGTAAACAATCGGGTGGACTCTGACTTGGACTTGATTCAATGGTTTACTCTTCCTATTTTTTCAATAGTATGAAATCGTTAATAATTTGTAGATAATTTGGGTGTCTACAGTTCCGTCGTTCCGTTGTTCAGTAGTGTAAGGTGATATGATGTCAATGAAAATTTCATGGGCATACCACACCACAACAGATGGTATAGTATTACGTTTTATGGCAACTCCTACAGTTCCTATGTACGCATATTAAGTGTATTGTTGTTGAAGTGGTAAACCTTTCTATACGCAAGTTTCCTTAAACGCACGTCATCCATGTTAGATGCGTTTTCGCCCAAATTAAAACCATGAAAAATGCACTACCCTGCGTCACTTCAGCGTTGAACATAGGTACATAGTTTACACTTAGACGAAAAAGAGTTTAGCACGGAGTGCATTTGAGGGAAAACGTGTTTGACATAAAATCATTTAAGGAAAATTGCGTGCAATGCGGTTTGCCTCTTCAAAGGCGATATATACCTACGTATTGATGGTTCCAAGAATCATTATATAATAACATTCCTACCTAATAGGATATGTGTAAAACAGTGTACAGTTGTCAAGGATGGGATGTACGTATATTCTAGTAGGTGCATCTTTATGTACCCGCTTATCGACAGAGGATGGAACTCTGCTCTAAAGATTCTTTGCAGTTAGCTCCTAAGATTCCTTCTTATGCAGTCTATAAAAGTTTTATGTCAATGAAAAGGAGGGCAAGATTTTTACGATAGCCTTTAAGTTTGCAAAGCGTCCATCTACTTATATCCCTCTTACCTCTCCTTCTATCTATACCATTCTTAGCGCAGGGATGAAGCTGAGGTTGGCCTTTTCTGTTCTTGCTATCTTTACTTTTGTAAATCATATAAGTTTTTCTACACTTAAAACGGCAGCTACTTCTACAAACTGCACCTATTTTGTATAGTTGAGACAACATCTTTGGTTTCAGTTATAAATCATAATAAAGTAAATGCACGCATGTTTATATACGCACTCCTTTTACTACTTAGCGTAGCCATTGTGTTAAATGAGTACACGTGAAGTTCCCGTATTCACATCCATCCATCAGGAAAGCAAAAGATCTATGAAACTCAGGAGTCACAAACAACTTCCAGAACTAAGGAAGGTACTGGGTACATAAAGTTGACCATACGCACATGCCCACTTTGATACCATACTATTACATAGAAATGCCTACCTCTTATGCAGTCATATAGATATTTGAAACAATTTGAGATACTTCCGTATTACTTCCATATTTAGCGCAGCATGCGCAGCAAATTCAATAAAAGAATTACGTTTTGCTGGTTTCAACCTTTATAAATGGTCAAAAAAATATGACCATGCTTTGAAGATCAACCTTGTCTTTCAATGTGGCTCTCTGGCTGCAAAGTTACAGTTTGAAGATGTCAAGTAGGTAGCATGCTCCCTTATTTACTACTAGTAAAAAAATTGTTTTTACGTTGTATACTTACAGTTTTGTTTTTGGTTTAGGATCTTATAGTGAAATGGTAAATAGTAATAGTGAATGTGTAGAAGCTTTGGAGTAAGAAGAGTTCAACAAGTCTTTCTTCCCATAATCACTTTCTTTATATGCAGAAATAGCGTATAATGTAATTTGTATTTTGAAGCTGCTTTACTTTTCTCGTGTTTGTGCATTCATGTGTTTGTTACGATTGTGTAGAGAAAGAATATACAGGCCTTCCTGCCTAGACAGAATAGTGTAGCATTGGCATGCTGTAGTAAATGGGCAATTTTACGATAGACAGAGTNTGCCTAGACATAATAGTGTAGCATTGGCATGCTGTAGTAAATGGGCAATTTTACGATAGACAGAGTGTCTACTGCTTTCAGCGGTATACAACTGACACAAGTACCTACCTACACATGATGCAGACGAGAGATACATAGGTTAAACAGCTTCCCTTCCACTTCAGAGTCCAGAACTTCAGAGCCAGAGTCAGAGCAAAACCCGTGTCCCTTTCTTAAGGATTTATTTCATGTAAATACTATGTACATCTATGCCAAAGTAAACTATGTGTTATAATAACGCAGGGAAATAAAAGTTGGCTGGTATTTAAAATTGTGAAATCAGCCCTTTCTTAGAAAGACTCATTGAAGCGTGACTTAAAGGTTCTTTGTTGAAAAACAGCTGGTAAGGGGGTAAGGGTTCTTTCAATACAATTACAATACAAACTATTACACTTTCATCCCTGCAATTATTTACCTAAGTAGACGAGTACACCGTAGCGTAGCGTAGCACGGCGAGTACTCTTAAAAGAGAGTGTACAACCAACACAAAGGCATAGAGATGCACGCTTCTTTATGTTCGGTCAGAACCCAAACCCCACCATACTAAACCCAAACCCAATCCAATCCATTCCGATACAAGGAAACGAGAATAAAAAGAATAACATTCGAACTAGGCTATTACATCTAAAGGATGCAAAAAATATTCGGCACGTGGCAGAAATTAAAAGGCATACATGTAAAGTAAAGAAGAGCATTTGTACTATTATGTTTTCTCCAAAAGGAACATTGTTTTCATTGGGATCTTCAACTCAACGTAGGTAGGTACCTACCAATCTTTACATATTTGTACAGGATAATAATTTATTCGACGTATGACATTTAATTCATCCCCCTCACAATCATATGTACTTCACTGATGTTACAATAATTGCACTCTTACAGACACACACTCAGGTTCAAGATATTTAATGTGTGATCCGTGCAAAGATTTTAATTCGAGTTCTTAACAAATCTACTTACTCCTCGTCTTTGTAGATACGGTAGGGAATAATTGAATAAGTTGTGACTGTATATTACCCAAGGTATTAGTATGCAAGCGTAAAGTGCATGAGGATTTTTCACAAAATGATGGTACTCAAATCAAATACATAGTTTGTTATTATACAAGCACGAGCGAACTCATTTTAATACATCTCACAAGTTGAAGTACAAAATATCTTTGACTTTTGAATACAAATAGGTAAAAAACATTATCAGCCCGAGAAATGTCAGTAAGCCAAGTCAAGGCGAGTCAAATCAATACATGCTACACAACACACATTTCACCTTAAAATTGAAACAAGTGTGAGGACAATCCAACGATAGAATAAAATATCGTGCGACGCATGTAATAACACATAAAACCGTCAAGTTTTCCATGTAACATTTGACAGAAATTGTATTCCAGTTGTTTGTCGGCGTTTCGCGTGGGGTTGCACGTGCTACATGCACATGCCGAACGTTGGTCGACTGTAGTGGAAAAGTTGGTGCTGATGGTTGATTTGTTGATGAGCGGTATACTATGCAACTCATTTCCCTTTTGTCATTTGGCTTTCGTCACGGCATTATTTTTAACCTTCAACTCAGCTGGAATTTGTATTATTAACAATTTTACAAAACCGTCGTATCTAAACTTCTACAATAATTGTAATTATGTTTACGTATTCGGGTAGAATCTAATGTTCTTGCGTATTGTGACTTTTAAAGTTTGAGGAAAGGACAAAATCACAAATGAATTTGGTATGTAAGGAGATATTTTCCCCTGCTTCTAAACACCTGTACGCTTCATCTTTACACATATGTAGGAACAAAAAAGCATACACTCTTTCTTTATACTGGGTGATAAAGGTTGGATGGATGGAAGGAGGAGAGAACAAGAGAAAAATATTGTTAGGTATACAATGAGCCACCAAGTCACCTATAACTTCCACCTTCCTGATCAACATTAATGCATAATTCTCCCGGAAAATCAAACATACATGTACATCATTTACGTTAACTCGGTTGATTGTGGCTTGATGTTGGTATTTGTTGGTGTGCAAAGATTTCAGATTTAATTAAAGTCAAACACAACAACAGATACCGACGATGTTGTGTAACACGGAACATATATTTGACACTAGAAATAGTAACTGCTTACATAGCATGATAACATCGATGCTTTTCTGTCTGAGCTCGTATCTAGTCTCGTCTGATGCTTGTACGATATAAGGATCTATTGATGTCTAGGTGACTACTAAAGTAGACATTTACTAGCTCACACGACACACGGAGGAAACGAATGTGTTTCCTAAAATCTATTCATTGACTTATCTTTATCTACTATTTTTCCGCTATTTGATCGAAATCATCGCATGAATGCATTATGTTGCAATAGTCAACACTCGATTCTGAAAATCAAAACAATAGAAGGTAAACAAAAATAAACTCGATGCGACACACTACGCAGAAACCTAGTAGTTAATATTAAGGATTAAAAATTAAAATCCTTGTTACAACTAAACATCGTTCTGGAATTAATAAATATTTATATGCAGTTGTTCCTTTATTTCATTACCGCAAGATCAAAAATGATTTTAAAGCTTGATTGGATGTGCACACCTGACATGTGGTGTGATGCACTTTATGCTTTCTTTGTAATTCTCAATGTGTATGTACCTCGTAACTCATCGCTAAACAGTTATTCAAATTTATTTCTGTATTTTTATTTAGCGTTCACACCAGACTTGAAACATATGCGATGCAGATACTTTCAAAACGTTGCGATATTTTATAACAATTTCAAAATGTTGGCACCTATGTATGCGCCTACCATCAGCTTTGCGAATATACAACATCTTACAAATTAATTTTCTAGAACAAGAAAATGAGTCAATCTAATTTAAGATGCTATCTTAAGTCTCGAGAAGTCTGATCAACCATCACAACAAATGTATTCCTCCAGGTAGAAATACAAGGTTACGAGAATGAGATCACGTTTCTCTAAAATAATCCAAAACATTCCATAACTTGTAAGACTTTCCAGTCGAAAATTTAAATTATTTACGTAAACACGTGGATGCAGCGATAATATACTTGGGAGAGAACTAGTAATGGCGTTGAGTTTCTAGAAACTAAGGGAATTTGTCATTTCCTTCACGCTCGCTCAAATTGAAACTAGTAGTAATCCTGTATGTTGGAAATTGAATAGGTAATAAGTCGTAGCGTGGTCACAGTTATAACATGACATTACGCATCACAAAATAGAAAATTAACATATACACATAGTGTGCATAGATTTGTATGTATCCACAACAAACTACGTAACTCATGTAGGTATGTACCTGTAGGAATTGATACCTTAACTATTTAATCTTTACGAGCTCATAATGCTCAACTATATTTATTCATACTGGGTGTTGACAGTCAGGTGAATCCTTCCAGAGTGCACAAGTAAATTCGTTTCTGGGAGTCTTACGTACCAAAAGCTGTCACTTGCGTTATCAACGATGACAACAACTACGCCGGTAGGGGAGACTCTTCACCAATACGTGTGTATATTTACTACGTATGAAAAAAGATAAAAAACAAAGAAACCCTCATTTCTGCGGTATACTTAACACGCTACTTCAATATGTATCAATTTCTAGGTAGGCAGCTACTTATTATTTACGCAAGCGTTCTTTAGTTTTTCTAGTTTTT
>JAAXYX010001814.1:0-20455 GCA_036851915.1 Ptenothrix huangshanensis | reverse complement strand
AAATTTTGAATTCTTATCCAATTTTGAATTCTTATCCAATTTTGAATTCTTATCCAATTTTGAATTCTTATCCAATTTTGAATTCTTATCCAATTTTGAATTCTACATCCACTTCTGAATTTACCATTCAAATTTTAATTCTCCTTTTAATCCTTACTTCACCATCACTTTCATTAAAAACAATTCCCTATTTTTATTTTTTATTATTTCAACCGACTCATCGTTCTTGTAGCACTCTACCTCGTAGTCATCATTGCCCCAACCCGCGACCAAAATATATAAGCTATCCCTAAAATTCCAAAATTCAAAACAACCTCTAAATTTTCTCTATTCCTTCAAAGAGGAAATTAATTTTACAAAACTTTAAGTCGAATGTAACTACACCAAACTCGAAACAAAATCCAACATTTAATTATAATACTTACTCCTGTTATACTCTTGTGCTGTGACAATAATACATATCTGATCCCCGGATCTGGATCTGGAACTAGACCAACTCCTGTCTAGTCTAGTCCTGGTTGGTTCCAACTCAAGTATTCCAACTCTTGGTACAGTGTATTAACTATTACATGTTTTTATAATTGTAATAGCCAAGTACATTCAATTTGTACAAATCAAAGTATTTGTATATGACACTACCATCGCCATAGTATGCTATACCATACCAACCACACATGACTGCTATCCCATATTGAACAATCAACGGGAATAATAAATTACAATATTTAATTATTACGGGCTACTCAGCAACAAATAGAAATTCAAATTCTTGCAGTTTAGCAGTGAGTAATTTAGTCCGAAAACGTTTTGGTAGCAGGTCCGACGTGCCCATCTGTAGTATGTAAACTTAGGTACCATCTATATCTAAAGTTACGGTAACGGTATATACTGAGTCGGAAGAAACCTGAGGCTGAAAATGACAAAGCAATCTTGCCTGTTACACGTAGGCTGTCATCTACGTAAGCGAAGCTACCAAACAAAGCTGTTGCATTGAATCATCCAATGATTTCAAACTCAATTCAAATCACTGCATTGCTTGACACTTTTTAGTCAATTAATTGAACAAAAAATCTGACTACAGCTTAATTCATAATTATTTGTTGTGTAATTACTGTAAGCGTAGGCAATGTTGAGGTTAACCACAATGAAGTAGGATAGAAAATCCTTACGGGGAACGCCAGTACGATGGGGAGTACAAGTAAATGTTCGGGATTTAGACGAATGTAATTAAAATCAGTAAAGATAGGATGGCATGGAAGTAGAAAAAGAAGAGGATAAAAGTTGTGAAATGCAAATATGAAACAGGGAACTGGAGAGTAGACAAAATTGAAGAGGAACTTGGTGATAGCGCCTAGGTTGATTAAGGTGTGTTACATGTGCGAATTGGAATTTTGGTGGCGCTCTTATCTCTGTCGACCAATGCTATGCTTCCACATTAATCCATTGAACGTCAGCCTCCTCTCAGTCTCGTTTTCACGTCTTGTAAAAACCTTAAAGAATCTGCTGTTCCTGTCCTGACTGCTCACCCAAACCCAACTTCAGCTACCACCACCACTTTAATTCACATTCAGCAATCCACAGTACAAGCTCGTTTCTAACCATTTTCTCTCGTATTTCTATTTGACAAGCAAACAGTTTTTTATAGTGTCATGAAAGTTTGAACATTTGAATATTTTGGATCCGGTCAACTACATCTTCAGTAAGAAATCCCTTGCTTTATTTATATCTTCCCTGTTCACTCTCCGGGTCACTCGGTTTGTGGTACTGATTCTGAGTAGGATCTCGGTAGTCGGTAGGATTTTGCGAAGACAAGTTCATTTGTCATTTATACTCATCAAGTTTCACATCTTCAACCCAAGCAGATCCGGTACAGCTACATTGTAAAATACGAATATTCCTTTTGATTTTACATTACGTTCTGGTGAAAAGTACAGAGATCATTAGTCCAGCCGGTCCGTTTTGATTTTCCATTTTATCCGGATACTACTTAGATTTTAGTTTGATTCATCGTTCGTGTTGGAAACTTGGATTGCAGAGGCTATTTAGGTCTAGCCTGTGTATGTACTTAAGTGAACAGTGTACGTCTACAACTACTACTACCTACTACGGTACACTGTACACTAGTCTAGCACTAGCACTGCTGGCCATCTACTTCTGTTCTACTAGTATACCAGACCAGAATACCAGTTGCCAATCTTACAACCAACAACTTATAATACAAAGAGTTCATCCAACTCTTAAACATTCAGTTTAATAATATCTTTCTTACTGTAAATTATTTGACGAACTTCATACACTTTTTTCAGTTTTCCTACTTTCATTCAGTAGTCGGTGGAGTGTTAGTGTGTGTGTGTGTTTGAACTGTGGGCGAGTTTTAATATTAGGTATAAGGTAATTAGTAAGGAAGGTGTTGAAGAAAATCATTATTCATATTTCAATACTGAATACGGGTGCAAGTTTGAAGTTGTAACTGTTCATTCTCGTGTCGGCACAAGTTGTCATTTATTGGTTATTGGCCAGTTCTAGTTGTTTTAATTTCATCCATTGTAATTAGATAAAAGTCGACAATTGGAGAAGCCAACACAGTAACCAGAGCAGGGGTTTCAAGATTTTCAGCAATTGAAAATGTAGGTCTTTGTATATTTTTTGATAGTAGATCTGATTTTGATGTTTCTGCGTAAGCGTAATACATAATAGTCGGTATAAGGATCAGATGGGAGTTATAAAAATAAATTTGACAAAGGAGAAATTCAATTTATTTATGTAGATTTAGATCGAGATTTTGTGATAAGGGGGAATGTGTGGAACCAATTTACTAGCAAGCTAGATAGAAAAATAGGATTAACATGCTAGTAATAGTATTTGGCTTAGTTCGGCATTTGTAAAAAGTAAAAGAAAAAAACTAGGTGGTGGAATACACAATAGGCAATAGAAGTAGAGACTTTTATAAAAATGAAAGTTTTTATTTGATTAGATGGTCGTATTTGGTTTTTGGTATCGCAGTAATCGTAGTAAGGATTGTATGGGAATGTTGGCATTGGTAGGTTTATAGTTACGTAGTCGATAGGTGAGCATACCTAATTAAGTATTTACACTATTCGAAAAGCATATACCATCCATGTCCATCGGCAACAAGGAACGTAATAGTGAATAGTATTAGCAAATAGTGGTAGTACCGTAGTAGGAAATTGGAATTTAATTTTTTCTGATGCGAGTGACGTAGGAAAGGGTAGTCTTTTCCTTAATCTCTCGAATTGTATTTTTATCCTTATCGCGTAAATTTTTAAATCCGTGTGTGTAGCATACTGAAGTGTTATCACATTCATTCATATCATCGTTCGTGTTTGGTTCAAAAGTTATTCGAACTGTTCCGTTCAGCTACCAAGTTTATAGGCTTGAGGCATTCATTTCAATTCGGTCTAGTCTTAAATCTCATAAAAATCGATAGGCATGCATCTACATGTATTACATGGCAGATTTATTAGATAATATAAACCTCGATTTCTACCTCTAATCGTGCAGAGTGTTTAGGTTTCCCATGTGTTTGACAATAGTGGTATTATAACGCTGTACAATTATACTCAATTATCTCATCACAACGAGGAAGGAAATCAGAGTCAAAGCCAAGTTTACGAACACAGGTACATGGAACGTCGAATATTGGATGCAGGTATCTGTTTGTGAGTAAGTGTATAGGTCAGTACAATGAACTGAATGAACTGTAGAACGTGGTCATTCACAAGTGTTTCAATTCAATCCTAGTTGAATCAAGTCTAGGATATTGAATATGCATGTGCAGTATTTACATGCAGGCAGGTAACCATGGGGTTTAAACCGTCGCGTATTAGGAATGAAATTAGCACATCATACCAGTGTCAGTTGTTAGTGCATTAAAAAATAAATCATAGAGATACAGGTGTTAAAGTTTAGTGGAATAGGAGAGTAGAGATTATCATCCTAAGTTACGTTGAGGTACAGCGTTAAATGCATCAACTGTCGCATATATGTATTGTATTCTCAAGGCAAGAAATACATGCAAGTATTAGATGCTACGTATCTTAACTCATAGCAGACTAATTGTTTCGCCACACAGGTAATTGTGTTTGTAGATCCGCCGTTGAGCAAACCATTTTACGACGCTAATACAGAAAACGATAAGGGACCAGGGTTTATGGAACGGTGGAAATAAAAAAAATGAATGAAGGATATGAATGTATCCCTATATTTGTGTAATCTATTCTTTTTTATTTAATCTAGATCTTGCCGATAATTTGGAGAGGATCAACATTTTGTTGAGGATATCCATCCTTTGACCTTCGTGTCCTAATAGGTATTTATACTAACCGGCCAATATGGAGGACGGCCACGCTAAAACATGGGAGGATGTGGTTCAGTATTTCGGAACTGATGCTGAAAAGGGTTTAACACTTGATCAAGTTAAAAGCCATCAACAGAAATACGGACCTAATGGTAAATATATTAGTTGTGTTCGATCGTTGTATTTGTATTTTTTATTGGTAGATTTATAACATCAAGACTTCAGAATACTTGGCTATAAATTTATCCAAATTATCCTAAGTTTGAGAATGATAAAAAAGTAACTACATTTGCTTTATTTTTTTACTGACTCACTTTCTGTGGTAAGGTTTAATTGGTTGATAGTACCTAGTTTATACATAACGGATGACTATTATTTACTATTTTAAGTAATTATTCGCAAAACGTGTTGCCGTTAATAGTTGCAAATAGGAAGAGTGTACAACGGTAATAAATAGTACTAGTAGCAGTATAATAACAGTAATGCATTTATTGCATGAAGGCCAAGGCAATTTTAATTTTTGATTGGCTGTTTAATAAAACTGTAGAAGGTGAGAACCTTGTCAGTGTGGTAATTTGAACGCAATTGAAGGAGATATACTGCCAGGTTGTGCGATTTTAGTGAAAGGTGTTATAACACGTATTAAAAAACATAGAAGGTACTTTATTGGAAAGAAAAAGTATAGAGATGCAGATGTAGGTAATTGAAAATACCTTTGGAGAATCGAACAAAACATTTTAGGATGTGTACATCATTTAAAGGAATTAGGGATTGTTTGTACTTGAGTGTGACAGCCCTTTTTGAGCGTATTAGTTTACGCTATTAAATTTAGTTTACAACATACTAAAGTTGAATGCTTATGCTACTCAGTATGGTTGACGGTATTCATGTTACAGTTTTAGTTTATTTTCGTCCTCAGTCAACATCATATGGACACTTAGTTGTAGATGCATATATGTAAGTAGACTACATGACTCGACATTCGAGTTGGTATGTTTAAATGAATTTGAGGGGAAGAAAGAACTATTTTAGTATTTGTGTATTTAAAAATTTCGTAGGTATTCATAAATATTTTCAGAGGTAACTTGAAGAGAGAGCATAAATAAAGAAACAATGTGAATCAATAATATGAATAAATAGAATTGAGTCAAAAGGCAAGGAGATAGACTGGGGATGCAAAAGAAATTATCTAAAATAAGTCTTGTTACTTTGATACTAATTTTAACTCTGGGATTCGAGATTTTCAGGGCACAAGGCTGTTGTGGCTAGCATTGGTGATTGCATGCCATAGCATTGATATGAGAGGCTGAGTCTGTAGTACACAGTCAAGTGTATTCGGTGCCAAAAGTTAGAGAATTTCTGTAGAGCGGCAGGATGGATTTTATTTTTAAAGATGAGATGCAAAAAAACTATCATGCCAGTGTCATGTGACAGTAAAGTAATGTAATGTGCAGGCAGGAGCCATTTAGGAACATATCCCTGCATTATCTATAGCTCCTAAAAATTATGCTTGCCTTGGTTTCCTTCGTGAACTTACCTTGGACCGAAAAGCAATGATAGCTTCCAATGAAGAAGGGAAGAAGACAAAGATGCCTCTTTGTCTTCTTTATTGCGTATTAGTCACACACTTTTCGCACACGGAGCTTAGCTGAGCTGTAGGTGCTTCTGGAGTTGCAGCCTCTAGTCTTAATTTTGACTCTCGTCCCCCAAATAAGCAGGGAAAGATGTATCAATCCGTCGTCGGTGATACCGTTGCAGGCCAAAGTCAAAATATATGTCACTATGTTAGTTTTTTTATTCTCTCTTCATTTTCGGTGTGGTACGATGTTCATACATTTATATAAATTCATCAAGCACCAACGTGCACGAGGCCGTGCATCGAGTCTACTGTCTACTGTAACCTAGTCAAAATATGTTGCCAGGATAACTTCAAAATGTCTGCGAAATCGAAGTACAATGCTGTAATGCTAAAAATAGACACTGAAATATTCTTGAACTGTAGAAAGAACATGTTGTAACTTGTAACGTATGTGTGAATGATAAAATGATGATGCACAGGGTTATTTTCTCTTCTAAATAAGATGATGTAGAATGCCCTGCGAGATGTAAGGATCTGGCTCTAAAAATATGGAACTCAGTTGTACAAATCGTTTCTCAATGTTAATCATTTATTTATTTTATTTTTCAGAATTACCTACGGAAGAAGGAAAAACTCTTTGGCAACTCGTTTTAGAACAATTCGATGATTTATTAGTCAAAATTTTATTGCTAGCTGCCATCATCTCCTTTGTAAGTACCGTTCATCTATAAATGTTTTCACTGTAAAAGCACCGTACATTGTTTTCTCCGTAGTTATGATCACCATGTAACGTAATTTATCACGACATTGTGCTATAGGTTCTAGCTCTGTTTGAAGAACATGATGAAGGCATGGAAGGAATCACCGCTTTCGTCGAACCCTTAGTTATTTTGCTCATCTTGATTGCTAATGCTGTCGTTGGTGTCTGGCAGGTAAGTCTATGTTGTTGATATGATTTCTACGTAAAAATTTCTCAATTACTTTAGGATTCTGAGAACTTCATTTTATATTATTATTATTCTTTAGGAACGGAACGCTGAAAGCGCCATTGAAGCACTTAAAGAATATGAACCAGAAATGGGAAAAGTTGTCCGAACGGACAAATCTGGTGTGCAAAAAGTTCGAGCACGAGAAATCGTACCCGGTGATATTGTGGAAGTCTCAGGTAATATTTGTTTTATAATGTTAAGACGCTTTTTACTTGTTGCGTAATGGAGTAATAGATAAGTTGAGTAGCCTTTAATAATTCTGGCGTGTAATGTGAATATATAGTTGGTGACAAGATTCCAGCAGACATTCGAATTGTTAAGATTTTGTCTACAACTTTGAGAATTGATCAGTCCATCCTTACTGGTGAATCCGTATCCGTCATTAAGCACAATGAGCCCGTTCCAGATCCCCGAGCTGTCAACCAAGACAAGAAAAACATTCTTTTCAGTGGCACCAATGTTGCTGCTGGTAAGGCTCGTGGTATTGTTATCGGTACTGGATTGAGCACTGCCATTGGTAAAATCCGAACTGAAATGTCAGAGACTGAGGAAATTAAGACTCCTCTTCAACAGAAATTGGATGAATTCGGTGAACAACTCTCAAAGGTAAGAATTGCAATCATTTTGGCGATAAAGGGCCAGAAGCTGATGATTACCAGTGTTTGTTCAGACGAGAAAATAAATATCACTGTTTCTGCTTTGCTACAGGTCATTACTCTCATTTGTATCGCTGTCTGGGCTATTAACATTGGACATTTTAATGACCCCGCACATGGTGGCTCATGGATCAAGGGAGCTATCTACTATTTCAAAATCGCCGTTGCATTGGCTGTCGCTGCTATCCCAGAAGGTTTGCCTGCTGTCATCACCACTTGCTTGGCTCTCGGAACACGAAGAATGGCAAAGAAGAACGCTATCGTCAGAAGTTTACCCTCTGTTGAAACTCTTGGTTGCACCTCCGTAATTTGCTCCGACAAGACTGGCACACTCACCACCAACCAGATGTCTGTCAGCAGGTTAGTAATTGCGCTTCTTAAAGAGCTATAGTTCCATAGATG
The DNA here is from genome assembly GCA_036851915.1 of Ptenothrix huangshanensis. Taxonomy (NCBI): domain Eukaryota; kingdom Metazoa; phylum Arthropoda; class Collembola; order Symphypleona; family Dicyrtomidae; genus Ptenothrix; species Ptenothrix huangshanensis. The sequence goes on along the minus strand of JAAXYX010001814.1, from coordinate 12,511 downwards.
GTTAGTAAATATCATTTCTGTCAAATTCTAAGCTGAGCAAAGGTGGAATGGCTTTAGTGTAACAAATTGCGTATTTCAAGGATTCTTGTTGACACAAGCACCTTTTAATATACTACTATTATATTTGTGTTGTAGAATGTTCTGTTTGGATAAATGCGAAGGCAATGATATCACTTTCCATGAATTCGAAATCACTGGATCAACCTACGAACCAATCGGTGAAGTTTCCCTCCGCGGCCAGAGGATCAAAGCTAATGACTTCGAAGTTTTACACGAAATGGGAACCATTGCCATCATGTGCAACGACTCCGCTATTGATTTCAACGAAGTAGGATATTATAAATGTTTTTCTTACCTGTGTGTCACATTCGTATGGCTGGACACGTCTATTGAGTTTACATTAGATTTAGATGTGTAAAAATCTCATGTATGAATGTGTATGTTCTAATTTCAAATGATTCGTGGTTTGTTTTCAGTTCAAACAAGTGTTTGAAAAGGTTGGTGAAGCCACTGAAACTGCTTTGATCGTCCTTGCTGAGAAATTGAACCCCTTCAATGTTAGCAAAACTGGTCTGGACCGACGTGGTGCTGCTATTGCTGTTCGTCAAGATCTGGAATCAAAATGGAAGAAGGTAAAAGTTGTTTCATGTGTTCACCTGTTCTGTTAAAATCAAATGCAATATTTGTTGTTAAAATCAAAGAATGCAGGGGATTGAATATTTTCAACTTGCACGCTTACTTTGTCATACTATTTAAATATAATGTACTATAATGTCCATTTTAGGAATTCACCCTGGAATTCTCCCGAGACAGGAAGTCTATGTCATCTTACTGCGTACCTTTGAAACCATCCCGTATTGGAAATGGACCTAAGATCTTCTGCAAGGGCGCTCCCGAAGGTGTTTTGGACAGATGCACTCACGTCCGAGTTGGAACCTCCAAAGTCCCAATGACAAACGCTGTTAAGACAAAGATCCTCGAATTGACCAAACAATACGGTTGCGGACGCGACACCCTCCGATGCTTGGGACTCTGCACCATTGACAACCCACCTAAGCCAGAAGATATGGAATTGAGCGACTCTACTAAGTTCTACCAATATGAAGTCAACATGACCTTTGTCGGTGTGGTTGGTATGTTGGATCCCCCAAGGAAGGAAGTTAAGGACTCTATCGTACGATGCCGAGAAGCTGGTATTCGAGTCATCGTCATCACTGGTGATAACAAGGTAATTGTTGGAGGTCACATGTGAAACAAATATCTGTATAAATCTAACTATTTTATATTCTTTGCTAATTGTAATCCTTCCAATATTTTTACAGGGAACAGCTGAAGCTATTTGCAGACGTATTGGAGTTTTCGACGAGGACGAAGATACCACCGGTATGTCTTACTCTGGACGAGAATTCGATGACTTGAGCGTTTCTGAACAACGAGCTGCCGTTTCCCGATCTCGCCTCTTCTCTCGTGTCGAACCTTCCCACAAGTCCAAGATTGTCGAATTCTTGCAATCCATGAACGAGATCTCCGCCATGACAGGTGATGGTGTCAACGACGCTCCTGCTCTTAAGAAGGTAAATTGAAAACGAAAGCAAAAGTGGTTAAAGATTGCAATAATTCGATGGAGTATGAGATGACTGATTTTGGCATATCCTAGGCTGAAATTGGTATTGCTATGGGTTCCGGAACTGCTGTCGCTAAGTCTGCCGCTGAGATGGTGTTGGCTGATGATAACTTCAGCACCATTGTCGCCGCCGTTGAAGAAGGTCGTGCCATTTACAACAACATGAAACAATTCATCCGTTACCTCATTTCTTCCAACATCGGTGAAGTCGTTTCCATTTTCTTGACTGCCGCTCTTGGCTTACCTGAAGCTTTGATCCCTGTACAACTATTGTGGGTCAACTTGGTCACTGACGGTCTCCCCGCCACCGCCCTTGGCTTCAACCCCCCAGACTTGGACATCATGAACAAGGTATTACTAGTTATGTATTATGTAATTCGAAATGAAAGCTTTTTCTTATGATTTTTGTGGAGCCTGATGTACATGCCTAGTTTAAATAAATGTATATTTTGTGCATTTCAGTCACCAAGGAAAGCCGATGAAGGTTTGATCTCCGGATGGTTGTTTTTCCGTTATATGGCTATTGGTGGGTATGTAGGCGCTGGAACCGTCGGTGCTGCCGCTTGGTGGTTCATGATCTACCAAGGTGGTCCACAGCTTTCCTACTACCAATTGGTAAGTAATGCAATGCGAACATAGGTTTATCTGCTATTGTATGCCTTATATAACATACATTAATTTCATTCAATGTCTGACTGTCTTTAATATTTTGTGATTAGACTCACCACTTGCAATGCAGCCCAGACTCTGAGATCTTCAAGGGCATCGATTGCGCTCTATTCCACGATCCTCACCCAATGACCATGGCTCTTTCTGTATTGGTTACCATTGAGATGTTGAACGCCATGAACAGCTTGTCTGAAAATCAGTCTTTAATTGTTATGCCCCCATGGATCAATCTTTGGTTAATGTCTTCTATTGCCCTCTCCATGACCCTTCACTTCGTTATTCTTTATGTTGAAATCCTCTCCGTAAGTTTTGTCTTCCAGTCAATAATTTTATTTTTCTTGTTCTAGTCATTTGTTGCCTGGTGAAAAGATATATGATTGTGTATGGATACTTTGTTGCCCTACAGACTGTGTTCCAAGTGACACCTTTGAATGGCGAAGAATGGATAGCTGTAATGAAAATCTCCATCCCTGTCGTCCTCTTGGATGAGACGCTCAAATTTGTCGCTCGTAAATACGCGGAAGGTCAGCATAAATATTTCCACGCTCATTGGATTGTGTTAATGTGGGCTGTGTTTGCAGGCTGCATAATTTACTCACCTTTATAACCTCGTGCATGTTCTATAACTTTAACAAGTCAACCTTATTAACAATGTCCCAAAGCATTTAAAAAAAATCAACACCCCTTCCACACCATCACCCAATCGATACACGTAACTAATTCATCGGATCTTCGTTCTCAACATGGTTCATAAAAAATTATTCGTTATCGAGAAGTATTTGATTACGTTTAGTAGAACGTTAGCGGTTTATGTAACGATGTATAAGCCTGTAAGAAGTATACCATCGTGTTATTATTATTATGATTATATCTTACAGTAGTGCAACTGGATTTCTCAACATTAACTAATCTCTGTAGATAAATCGTACTTTTGTGATTTTTTGGTGGTGAATAGGAGTTTATGTTATAGGACCCGTGTGAGAAATTGTCGGCAAGACTCTAGTACAAAGTTTGTACGTGGTTTTAATTTTTGTTTATTGTATTGTAGTTCATGTACTAATCAAGCCGACATTTCTACATCTTATGGGAGGTTGTGCTAGTAAAACAATAGGGCTAAAATTCGACTTAGCAGTATGTACTTCCTCCTATTCAAGTTCTGTAGAAATACATTCCATCTACTATAACTATAAGCCTGCGTTCCCTACTGTTGTTCGAATCGAAATCGAATCGGTAATTCATAAATTAAATTCACAAAATTATTTCTACGGCTTTTTATGAAAAATTTAATAGTCTAGTCTAAACAGGACACGCGTTAAAACCATTTCTCATGTTTCTAATCATTCGTTTCGTGTTATGCTCCTGATTAGGATAGATCTTGGAGCTGTACTTTAAACAGCTGTCCCGAGCTAACTTTTAATCAGTGCAGAAAGTGAAACTCAGTTCTTTTAATTATATTTGAATTTTCATATAGGCATTTTGTATTAGTAAATGCTCTTTCGTTCAAATATTGATTTGTGTGGTGAATCAGATTTTTTAATTAAGCTGGTGGTGAAATGGTGATACTCGACTTGTTCAGTTGTTTGTGATTTGTCGATCAAGTCTATCATTGTCATTAATCGCGTACGGTCTGTATTACTTTTACTAATTACAATCCAAAACAAAATAGAAATCTCCGTTACTTCGTACTTGGTAGTTCAAAAAGGTTAGCTTACATAGCTAAGCGACGTAGGCACCTAAATGAATAACAGCTATATTACTACAACCACATACCTTCGCTGAAGATACAAACCTTGTTACACACATTGAAAATAAGTGGTGCAGACGGGTTCGCATCTTTAGCCACGATGCATATTATTAGCATCAATCGTAGTTACACACATAATCCTGCATACATTCGTATATTCGTATTCGTACATGAAATACGTACTAGAAAGGAAACTGTTTTAGCATCTGGTGAAGTTCTTCAGGAACATTCTTGATCAATATCGTATTCCAAAAAGTTATTTTTAAAAACAAAAGTAGACACCGTACTAAAACGGAGTACATAGTAAGGTGTAGTGAAAGATGTAGTATTGTAAGCATTTTGCTCTTTTTAAAGTTTTCAACTTTCCATGTTTCATATATCTTTTTACATGATAAGAGGAAAAGAATCGATTTTTTAAAGAATCATTTTAAAAAATTAAAAATGTTTTTTCTATTTGAGCTCTTCAAGTCAGAAATCTTATTCCCAAGAAAAATGAAAAAAAATGAAAATACTGAAATGAAATGGAACGAATCGACAACTGACTTGATTACAATACAAAAGTGAAAGTAACTTTCTATGGCCTAAAAAGATAACTTGATTTTTATTCTCAGGTCAGTGTGTACATACAGTTAAAAATATTTCGGATTGCTTATATTATAATCTGACTCGCTACATGTTAGCATTGTGATTGTGCAATACATTTTTCAAGGGAACGTATATCGTCAATTTCAATACACTAATTATATTAATTATGTAAGAATCGGCAATAACTATCAAATGATGAACGTGCGTAGAGCAAAATGTATAATTATATCTCTTAAGATTATTAAGTACAGGTGTGAATCATGTTTTAGAAAGATTTCAAATTTTATCTCACTACTCAAATCTAAACTAAACCGAACCGCCAAGACATTACATGGGAAGATGGTTGAGACAAGTTAATAAGTAATTTTATCTAAAGTGGAGGAAAATAAGCCTTCGTTGGTTTTACAAATCTTTTCACTCCCAGTTACACGACACACACTTCAGGATAAACACAAGAACCAAATTATACAGGAATTGCACAAGCCGTACTTTTTAATATTAAACAATTCATCACAGGGCAAAGTAGACAACTAACTTAAGGAACATCACACTTGTAAGACATGAAACAATATTCTGCACGCATTCGAAAACGGGTTACAAGTCTTACCTGAAGTTACTTTATATGGTTCATTGTCCTAGTTGTATATTTTAACTGAGACCCGTCAAGGCAAAAGGATTAAAAATTATTTTACCGTTCCAGTTCTTTCAGCCATTTTATATAAAGCCCATAAAAATAGAACAAAGACAAAGAAACGAAAGCACTGTATAATTTCTTGATCACATGTTTGTTGAGGAGGTTGAGAAAGTCAGAAATCGAAACTGAGTCAGCATCTATTATCGTAAAATAGGTAGTATGGAAGAGGTATACACACAAACAATATTTCATGTATGAGTGTGTTGGCATAATTATTGTAAGGTTTAAGAATATTTGAATCGATTTTTGAATTTGTATTTCGTGTTTGTAAGATTAAATCTGTAGGATTTGTCGTAACTACTGTTGCTACACTGGTAACCAGGGGCATAATAAAAACCAATCGGTAGTAAGGAAAGGAATGCAAGTATATAGGTACGCATTATCTTGTGTAGGTAATTATATTGTGATTCGGTGCGAAAGTAAGAAATTTAATTCACAAAACAATGGGAAGGAGCAGTCCATAATTATTGGTGTATATGAAATCCCTACAGGTGTTAGGTTACAATCTAATTGATCTAATGCGTAATTATATCTTAGTCAAACGATTGTGTTTCGTATTTCGTTTTACCCATTTGTTTGTAGGGTGACACGCAACTCACTCTTACATTAAACACTGAGCGTCCAGTAATATTATGTTATTGGGTGCAGGCTATGAATAGTTGTGTAGGTATGTGGATTCCATATGAGGCCAGCATTGGCATTGTATTTGAAGTAGAATCCACTATGCATACATAATTAATTATGCAGTACATTGGGGGCGATGGAGTTGGCAGTTGAATTAATTGAAGCATTAAGAGGAATTAATGCTAGGGTTATCTTGATAGCAAGTTCTTGATTGAAATAAAACATTAGGTACTCGTTCCTTCTCGTTATCAAATTCGTTGGTTCGATTCTTTCTCCACTTGAAACTTTCCCCAGGTATGGGAAGGGATCAGTATGGAATGGTACAAATGAAAGGAACCAATTGGTCAATCTTTGCTAAGCATTATCATATTAATTGCGATTACCTTGTTACATTATATGAATGGATCTATGTATTACTGGTGCCTTTTCATTATTATTCTCATGCCTGTTTTTATAGTTAGTTACTTCTTTCGGACTGGTTTTATCGATTAGTTGATAATAAGTCATAGACACCCCCTGGATTTGTTAGACTTGATCAGTAAAGATATGCGTATGTAAACAACTACTATTAGCGCACGATGCAGTTGAAATTTTCGAAAATAATTGTATTGTAAATCCACTTCATTTTCGTCTCGTAGGTCGTAAGCTCAAAGATGCGGAAGTATTGAAATAAAATTTTACAAAGTCAGGTGCTTCTAGTAGCACTGTTTATACGTGAATAAACAGGCAGTTATAGATTAACAGGATACGTTTTGACTGTATAAGTAGGTTCATAACTTTAGTCTATAATAAGCATACGCATCAGGTTATGTAATAGTTTAAAAAACTAGGAAAACTGATCAGTTCGAAATTGGCTAATTCTATCGACTACTACTGGTCAGACCTTCTGTGTATAAGTACCTACTCCACTAAGTAGTTACAATACAGCGCGAGCAAAAGATTGAATGTCGATTTCTTAGAAAGCTTGTCGAACTGTCAAGACCGGGTTGTGGTTGTATCATCTACATACACATATTCTCACGAAATCAAAAGAGTGACTTTATCAAAAGCCTTTTTCAATGTTGTGTTGTTGTCCTCGTCGTTATTGTTCTTGTTCTTGTCGTAGTGTCTGTGAAACGCTGTTGTTTTTGTACGACAATCTGTATTCAAATTCGGAAGCAGATGCCGAAAAGAAACGGTATCACAGAAATTAAAACAGTTGTATTGTGTTCACACATGACACTAATAATAACAAAAAATCAAATCAAATCAGAATATGTACTATACAAAATGGGAGGAAGTCAAGGAAAGCTAAGCTAATCAAGGAAAGGGCAGTGAAATGTAGAGGTTTAAAAGTTCTTGATTTGTGTAGAGCGAAAATTTTATTTCATGAAGTTCAATTTTATTCTCAGTTTTTGTTTGTAAAAGTTGTAAAGTTAAAGCGCTTGCACTCTACAATATTTTCATTTCCGAACTTTCGGGGTCATTTTGTATCTGTTATATTATTTTGGTAATTTATTCGTGTATTTTAATGAAACAATATTTCCTATTCTAATTCTAGTTTTAGATTAATAAGGTTTGATGGTTTTAGTATTTCATTTCCAATAATGAGTTATTTGTCTGAAAATTTTTCACTATACTTATAATAGGTATACATATTTGATATTTCAAAATATTAAAATACTTTTTCTACTTTACGAGAAAGGAATGAGTTTGGGGCAGAATGAACGTATGAAGTGCATGTGGAAATTTGGTGCCGAATATTTGCCCATCTCGCTCATGTATGAGAAAGGTTATCAGTGTTTTGCTCATATGTTTATTTGAAATACGAAATACTAGTTCACAATTGGAGTATAAAAAGGTCCTCAATAATTTTAGCTCCCCTCAAAGTGTCATTGAGAAAACATAAAATAATAATTATTATTACAACTAATTATATCCTAATTATAGTTACGTATAATTACATATTAACCATGCTGCTTGATATGAAATTGATACAATAATAATTCAAATAATATTAGTTACAAAAGTGTGCGTAGCTCTTTGATTAAGATACGATATGTAGAAATGTAGGTATTACTAATTAGAATAGAAATTTAGAAAATATTAGAAATCTCTACTAAAAACTACTACAATAATAGTACTATCAGTATCAATCTGTAGACTAGAAAAATCAAATACATAATTATCTATAAACCTACATAGAATAATAGTCATTTGAATGGCGAGAAGTATAAAAAATTAAAAAAAGCTTTTATTACGAAAAAAGCCATACCATCATGTACCTACCTAAGTTAAACATTTAAACAGAATAATGATTTGTTTTTAAATTATTCAAGAAGCTGGAAGCTGTAGTCAGTAGACAGTAGAGTTTTAGACATTGCGAGTTGTTCTGCCGTGCATGAATATACATAATATATATAATTAAATGCGATAAACAAAAAGCAAGCGCATACCAATGTTATTGTGCGTCTAACATCACTGGCTCATACTTAGTGAGCTCCTTGGAATTCCCATTAAAATCAATATAAGGATATTGATGTACATTTATATTGATACGTATACAGTTATGGCAACGCAGACTACACATATATAATACGATAATTGTTGTTTATTAGTGTCGAAGAGAAGTATGTGTAAAGTTGAAAATTGCTTATAGGTACTTATAATTATCTTAATTCTGAGCGGATAACAATTGAATGATTTCAATAAGTTTGAAAAAAAACACAGTACATAATTACCTGCGTAGTCGTAGGATAGGCGATCGAGTTTGAAGTTGTACTCCTTGGTTTTAGTAGTTTTTTGTCGTTTTGTTATTTTATGTTCATTGTTAAAGAGTATTGCCCAAGTTGTCAAAATACTAATATTATACTATTTAATTAATGATCTAATCGAATTGGTAGCGTGAAGGGTAAACTGTAAGCACTACTCGTTCGTTTCGTAACACAAAAACAATAATTAATTATAAAACTAAACTACATTATCAGCAAACTTTGGTTTCGTTGATTTAACAATAAGGAAAAAACTGATAATGATGATATGATGATGAGTCAACGTAAATTATTATTACACTTTATTATTTTGTCGTTTTATTAATGTAATTTGTAAATTATTGCGATTTTTTTTACGAAAAATACTCGCGCTGGTTTTTTTTAGAATTTACGAAAACAAAAAATATTAATATCAATAATATAATACCCTCTTAAGATACAGTAGTGAAGTAAAATATTATAATAAGATATGATTAAGTAGGCAGTTTTGAAAAGAATAAAATCAATATAGTATAGACGAACATACATACATGTAGGAGGTAGCAAAACAACACACGAAAATAAAATACATGATTACATAATAATATTATTATAGACTTGCAAAAACTATGATGATGATGTTGGAGGTACAACTTTTTGAAATTTACACAGTCAAAAAATCAACAAAGTGTAACGATTATTAAAAACAAAAAGATATTGTTGTGAATTTTACTTGTTTGTGTGGTTTTTACTAATGATTTGATTTCATTTTTCTTCTGATTTTGTTTTCACCTTTTGATTTTCTACTAACAATACAGTGAGTAAGTAAAGGTGAGCATACCATTTGAAATTTTCGAATTCCTCAGTCATTTTCTACTGATCTTGTTCCCATCGGTGTCATTTTACTTTCAGATGAATAAAACTTCTGAAAGGCATACTTAATTATGTTATGTGATTTGTCATTGGCTTTAAGTGCTTTATATTTGAAAACGTTCCTTTGGCATTATTTGTCCTTTACCGTGAGTAAGTGAGTATTTGTGGTCTGGAAGTGGTCTTCAGTCGATGGCTACAGATGGAAATGCAAAAATGGAAAAGCTGCAGTATTGTTTTCAGTATTTTTATAGTGTATTAGTTAGTGGAATAGTTCCTTGTTTCGTCATTTTTGACATACCTAATCGTTTTGATCGTTGCTATTATATACTGGTTGGTCTTGATACTATATTGTCTTGTGCTTGAACCTGCCTGACCTGAGTGAGTGCTGACCTGAGTTACAAGTTACCTACCATCATAAAAACATCCGCATCCATACCATGCAATTCAAACCAAAACCAATGCATCCCAAACAATACAAACAAAATACCTTCCAACTACTGTGGTAAGTTTGTCTACTAAAACGTCTAACAGATTTATTTATTATAGAAATTACTCTATTCTCATTGAACATAATAATAATCATGTATTCATTAAATTGTTGCCTTTTATTTATTTGATCGATCCCCTTTGAGTTTATGTGTTGCTTTATCGTATCACATGTCACATCATGTTGAACACTACTTATTAGTTAGCTGAGACTACATCTAGTTGTGTAAAATTTAATTATTGATTATGGTAGTTGTATATAATTTATTTGTGATCCTTTTATGGGCCTGGTACAAGAAGGGTAATTGTATGACTGGAGATGAGGGATCAACCACATGTTTTAGTCCATGCTTGGTTCGACCCAACATACCGGAAGTTGATGTTGCGAAGTTGTGTATAACTTATTTGAATTTTTCTTGTTTCTTTAACCATTTTTACAGCTCCCCTTGAAGTTAGGAAAGTCAAGTAAATTACCTGGGACATTAAAATTATCTTACACTTCACCTCAACCAATATTTTTTCTCAATCTTTAAGTACTTACCTTTCATTATTTTATTTAATTACTTCCTTAATATTAGTTTCGTTTTAGTATATGATTATATATAATCCTTAGTTTCTTGTATGATCAAAGTCAGTTCTACAACTTAGTAACCACCCACCTACGTACATATAACGTGGTGGTTGCTTGACTTTGGTATGATGGAATGATGGCTTGAAAGGAAGAGTAGTGTGTGTCAATTGCGGCTGAATGCACACTACATATTCTGTTTCATCCCTTGATTACACTCCCTTGTACACACAATATTACTCTGCTATTGCAGTATTTCTTGATTTTGTTTTCCTTTCTTACTTCTACATGGTTTGCGTTCGTAACACGCAACGGAAGTACATAATTATAATATATTATTCTATTTCTTTGTTTTTATTTTGTCAACCTATGAGTTTGAATATTAACCTTATTCAGTTCTGGGCCCTTTATGGTTCAGCATTTTCATTTTTATTCATGGTTGAGTTTTCAATCTTCAATGTATTATGACCTCTCATGAAATATGCCTAAGGTTATCATTATAATATGCAGAAGAGTATTATGACTACTGATAATATTAGAAACTATTTTTAATTCATAGTTTAAAATTCTAGTTATTCTAATGCATTTTAATTTTATTTAGAAACTAATTGAAGTCTTCTTGTTTTTTACATGTACAGCTCCTGTAAACGTTGGAGATGCTTGGGGCAAGAAAACTAAATAAATGAAAAAAAAACAAATACAACTTAGAGAATTTAAAGGAAATTCAATCCAAATGATAATAAAATTGCAATCCAATCCATCCTATACTTTGGCGTTACTAAGATTTTCCTTGTATTATTACACTATACAATAATTACCACAGATGATTCTGAAATTAAGACAGTAAAATATTAAATCTTTAAAATAAAAAAATATTAAAACGTCCCTTGTTTTTTCACCATACCATTATTAAATTAAACTACACAGTACACACAGTGTTAGCACCATCATGATATATGTATAAGTATGATAAGAAAGTATATATGTATCTACCTACACTATAGGTATTTACCTGTATATGTAATTATATATACTATATACTATATAATAACCACTCATCTCTACAAAACCAAAACAAATATTTAAATTTCAAATAATTATACTGATAATAAATTATAAATTATTATATAATGATTCTCTACAAAAAAAACAATAATTTAATGCATTTAATAATGTCATACGAAATTATACATTATTATTACATATAATTATGATTATCACAAAAAAAGAGAAAAAGGAACAAAGTAATCTCTCCGGCCTGCACCAAAAGTTAAAATAATTAAAATAGTCAAATTAATATGTATATATTAAATAATTTAGTAGATACATAGTTGTATTGGTATGTTCTAAAAATGCATACAAGATACTTTTAGTACGTAGTAGCCTTAAAACAAATCCTAAAATTGTAAATAATGCACATTGTACTTGTATGTAGACATATTATATTTTTAGCAAAAATCGAAAACTGGAAACAATGAAACAAATTACGTAGACTTTATCAATAATTGTTGAAAAACATCTTGATCTTTTTGAGAGAGAGAAGAAGTTGTGTTGTGATTAGTGAAGTCAAGTCAACGACAAGCCAAACAATTATTACTACATTATCAAATATATACTCAGAAATATATAATAAATAAAAGTATCCTTTGAACTCTTCTTGTAATTTATGAGTTTAATGAATTATTATTACGGTTACTTACTACAATATTAAATATTATATAATGATGTTGAATGTAGGGAAGTATTCTCAAGAAAAACTGTATTAGTATCTTAATTGTAGTTTGTACATGTACATACATATAGTAGGTAGTACTCTATATTTAGTCAGTCGTAGTAGTTCTTGAATAATATATTAATATTTAAGGTAGTTTAGGTATATCTGATAACAACGAGGAATGTTAAATATTGTAAAAAA
>JAAXYX010001813.1:0-20459 GCA_036851915.1 Ptenothrix huangshanensis | reverse complement strand
AAAGCTTCGTAAAAGATGCAAAATGGCTTAAAAACATTATCCGCATACTCACTTTTGCTCGATCATTCGATTTTTTGAACTCCACACATGTCACCAGGAATGCTTCAAATGTTGACTTTCCGGTTTTTACGTGGGATTTTACACGAGATACACCAAAATGCATACTGATATACATTTTGGTACAAACTAAACACATGATAGCATATGACCCCGGAATTAATAACTCGCTTTTTTATATCCGATTTTCTTCCGGTCTGCAGTCAAAGACGTCAACATAACATACTAGTTGCAACACAAAATATTACGTATTAGTTGGTCAACATTTTACCCGGGTATTTTACGAGTCAATTGACAAAAATCCGAATTTCGGATTGAAGCCAAAAAATATTTTTTTTGTTTATTTTTCTGGTTTTATATCTGCAATCACCTTCAAAATTGATGGATAAACGACAGAACAAGGGCTGTACTAAGGGAGCATTTGTTCGTTAAGCTCAAGTGAAAATGTATATCAGCATGCATCCGAAATCCGCCATTATTGGCCTTGGGGTGGGTCAAATGAAAAAAATTAAAGAGTCAAAAAAAGTCTTAAAATGTCTTTTTGCGCATGTCCAGCAAGTTTAAAAGAAATCAGAGCAAAAGTGTAAAGTCATTTGTTTCCCCGAAAATCGGTTTTTTGTAACCGCTTTTTCTACCCGGGTGGATCACATTTTCCTATTTTGCCCTAGATGAAAAACTTGCAAATTTAATTCTCTACACACTGGAATACGTCGAGTATTTTTGTCTTTCAAAATGAAAAAGTAGAGTTTGATCAAAGTTGTCAACTCTCCCGTTTAACCACATGTAAAGAATTTCGGTTTTTTATTAATTGGAAGCGCAATAATCTTTTTGAAAATTCCAAAATTCGTCAGAACATGCACCAATAGATACTTTACAAAGAAAAAAATACCACGGGTCCCTCACAGTGGTATGAAAACTTTCGACTTGAGCCATGAAAACCACGGGCTTCATTTCCCACTGTGCACCAGGACCTTAATGAAATGTTGTACTGTTTAAGAGTAGCAGGCCCTAATGATGAAATTAATGTGTCAATGGTTTCTATAAGAAACCCTTTCACTAGAAAACTTGTCCGGATAGCTTCCCTGCTGCCAGTGTAAGTTGTTTGTGAAGCGGGTGGCTGGATCCGGAAGGAGAAAGTAACAACTCATGACATTTGGGTAATATTATTGGCTCCTGAAGCATTAGTCGCCTAAACATCGGATACCATGGTTGTGAAGGCCAGTCTGGAACGACAAGAATCCTACAACGTCGTTGGAAGTTATAGACTATAACATCATCTCGTTATTACGTCCGAAAACATGCTCCCCGTGAGGAGTCGTTATAACGAGATTTTACCGTAACTGTAACCTTTGCCATAGCCAGATACTTACTGTCAGCGCAAATAGGTTTGGGAGTTCAAAACGTTCACACTCGCCTTGCTGTTGCTGTACCAACGGCAGTGTAATGTCACACATAAAACCTTCCTTGCTTCTGCACTGCTTCATTGGCTGCTAAAAAAATTCAAAAATTTTCGGAGCGGCAATTACATGAATTAGTGTAGGATTCCGTAATTTCGATGAGTTGCATTTCAATGACAGGGAAATCAAGGATCGTGTTTGTGTGTTTACCATACGTTGGTCCAAGAACGGCTTTGTGCATTGACGTGAACGCCCAAACCTATTTGCGCTGACAGTATGTTATAGGCAGCAGTAGCAATACTATCAGATATAGCACGATATTGGGGATGGGGTCCCTTATTGTTTACTGCCAGGCAGTGCCAGGCCAGCTTCAGCACCAGACCGATTAGGTGGTACATACATCCGATGGCGTCTTTGATCGTGACGTGGTTGTGTTTCTTTGAGTTATTTGTTTAGTTTCGTAGGTCCATCCTTGCCATAAATTAATCGCATCTTTCGTTTATCAGTTACACCAGTTTATTATTTGGCTGGTTTTGCGTGTTCGACCGCTACGAAGGGTTCGACCCGCCCATCAGTTGTCGAAAATAACCATTTTGAATTTTCGTGGTCGTAATTATTAATATATCCCGATGAAACTTTGTACACAGGTTACACATAAATGTATGATATGGGATTGCATTTTTAGCCGGATTGTTATTTTTGTTATAAAATTCAAATTTTGCAAGCAGTTTTTATCAGCTTTTTCGGAATGCATACTAACTAATCGGTGGTGACGTTCGATATTTAAACGCATAGAATTCGTGTCAAGTTAATAATGCATTTTCATTGACAACTGGGAAGCAGTTTGCATATTTTTTGATATATATACGTATGGATATGTATCTGGGTAGATTGATCATACTACGGCAAAAATAAAACAATAATTTACTAGACAGCTGGGACTCATTCAACAGTCACTGTGCACTTATTTGCTAATTTCACCGAAACAAGCAGTCTGAGCTGTCGCTGCATTTGGAACTGTACTGAGAGGTTTTGTCATATTGCATTAACAACACTAATACCTTTAATAATACCTTTAAAGTCTGTTCTGTACTAACATTCATCTAAGGAAATGGAAACTGTTCAAATCTTAATATGAAACTAAAATTCCTTGTCTTCCTTGTCTTCCTTGTTTCTCTACTGCCCTGGATAAAATTCTTATGCCTTTATGTCCTTTCGTGCTACCACAAAAAACTAAATTCATTTAATATTTAATTTTGAAGTTAATTAAGTTCGTCCATTGATCGTGCAAATTACGTCAAACTGGGGAGTTGCTAACCAACGTATTTTACCGTATGATAAATGTGTGTGTATGCCTTTTTAAGTATTTTTGTAATATTGCAATGAATATACTGTTACTGTTATACTGTTTACCCGCAAAAATATTTGCCATCCCTGCGTGAATGTTTATGCCGTTTCCGATTCCAAAAAATTAGAACGATTTTTTGACAGTACTTCAGATTAATTTACTTGCAGCTTCCTTTTTCCGCTTTTTGACTTAATGTTAATTAGGCTTCACCTTACTTGACTTTGACTTGACTACAACTAAAAATTGTCATAATCTATTAATTAATTCTGCATGGCCTGTATGATGCCTTATGTGTCTGTAGAAGCCCGACAAAGGATGAGATTGTTTCGATGGCTTGAATGAGTTCTAGATTGCCGCAGGGATAAATCGTCAATTGGGAATTACATTTATGTGTTAGTTTGATCTGTTTGGTAGAATTTAACATGTAATTACATGTATCGGTCGTCCGTGATGTAGGTTTTTTCACTCTCCGAAGTCCAGCCTTGAAGTTAAGCCGCGCGACTTAACGCCGCTTAACTTTAAGATTGGACTTCGGAGAGTACATTTTTCAAACAAATGTGGGTAATTAGTAAGTTCCTCACGAAAACCCCGAAATATCGACTATGACTGTGCCTAAAAATAATTACTATTATCGGTAGTTTGTCCACTTCCACTCCTTAGCGGCAGCTAAGGTAGGTATGTAGTTGCAGTTTTTTTTCAGAAAATGCATTCGTGACGGGTTTTTGAATTAAAACTGTACTTTTTAAAGCCTAATAACTTCCCCGGCCAAAATGGGAAAGCAGCTATTACTGTCTTAGCACTTTTAGTTAGCAAAAGGGGATAAATAATAAAATTCGTAATAATTTTCAAATATCCAAGGGACCACTCACATGTGACGTCATCATAAAAGACCGATTTTTCATGACCCTCCCATCCCTTCTCCCTTGATCATCAGTGAGTTGGTCACTATTAGCTAATACCCCCTACCCCTAAGTGATGGCGTCTTATTTGGAAAGGTCCCTAATTGTTAACTTAGTTACGACATTGTAGCTTATTAGTGAAATGTAAAATGTGTTTGCAGGCTCCACCCATGTTCCATCGGTTGAATCCAATGCAAGTGGAATTGATCGAAGTCCTTCGGGAGGATCAATTGGTAGAAATCAAAGTGGCACGAATTTGTCTGGAGAAAATGGAGAATCTTACGCAAACAAGGTAAATTCGACTTAACATCGTCTAGGTAGTATAGTTTCAAGCTAATCATATTGGGAGAAGATTACCTTTACCCGGGTATTCCTTTATTTTCCTTTTTTTACATTTCAATAAAATTAGTTTTTAATGGCATGCACATAATTATTACATTCCTTCGAATTTACATTACACTGTGCTTGCCAAATAATGACAACCAAAAACCCTAAAAATGAGCATAATGTAAGTACATATATACCTATACCCTATTATACTCGTCCGACCTCAACCGACGGCTAGAGCTTAGTTTTTCCGCACGCTGTAACCGGCTGCTCCGTCGCCGTCGGAACGAGGTACTACAAATAACGGCTGGGAGCTGCTACCCCTACCCCCCCCCCCCGCCGCTACCTCACCTAATAACCTAGGTAACCATAATATTTTGTTTCTTGAAATAGGGAAATACGCATTTTATGAGAAAAATTCCAGCTGGCGCTGAAGCTTCAAACATACTTGTAGGTGAAGTAGATTTTCTCGATAAGCCGCTATCAGCCTTCGTTCGCCTTTCTCAAGCTGTTGTTCTCGGTGATCTAACTGAAGTTCCGGTACCCACACGATTCGTTTTTGTACTGCTGGGTCCCATGGTAAGTTACATTTCGAAACTAAGGGAGCTTGACCAGCTACATGCCTGGTTTGTAAATTAATTTAAACGCAACCATTTTTCGCGTAATTGTTTCAGTAATGTTTTTAAACGTTGGGTCTAGTTAATAAAAAAAAGTGTATAACAGTGTTAGTAATAAATTCGCAATAAGAATTTTAGTCTAGTCGCTCGTCAGTTTTTTACCCTTGATTTATAGAATTGGGTTTTAATCTGGTTCAGTGGACTTGGGAACACATACCTATTATAAGTATCCTTTTCCTTCAGAAAAATGAACGTCCACAATTCGAGTTTGGGTTGGGGAAATCTAAGTTTTTCTCTATTGCCGTAGTTACCAAATAACGTCCCAATAATCGTCTATATTATATAATCGTCGTATATTATCTAAAGTTTTGTAATGGCGGTTTCTATTGGGAACTATAGGGTGGTATAAGTCGATACCATGAAGTAGGCAGAGCGATGGCAACCCTTATGTCAGATGAAGTTTTTCATGACGTTGCTTACAAGGCTAAAAACCGCGGCCATCTCTTATCGGGAGTGGACGAATTTTTAGATGCGGTTACAGTACTTCCACCTGGGGAGTGGGATCCCAGCATAAGAATAGAGCCTCCAGCAGCAATTCCTTCCCAAGTAAGTAATTACCTGTTATCTTTGTTGTACTTAATTGCGTACGTGGTATTGATCGATTCTAGCATATTAGCCTATTAATCTTCGCAGTCGTCTCGCATTACATATATGTAGGTATATTATTTATCCGAAATGCACGCTGAGGTTGAGGTGGCTTTATATATGTTCACAATCATACCTCAATACCTGCAGTGCTTGCAGGAATTTGCTGAAGTGATAGCCGGGCTTACAAGAGACAAAGTCTCGAATTCGCTAGCGAGTTCTACCCGGAGATACAGTATTAATAACAGTAATATTTTTTTTATTATTATTCAGTTATTTTAATTTCCAGATAAAAAATATAGTTATAGAGTTTTCGGTATAAAAAATAATGGGGTTATCCATTTATCGTGACAAGCAACTCGGTAAAATTTCAAAATTTTGAGAGCGAGATTTTCGTTAACGTTTTTCTCTATCTCGATGCTGCTGTAACACTGATGCTGTGTTTTGAGTTATGGAAATTGGTTTTCGAAGTTTTAGGAGTTTGCTGGTTGTAGGCGCATTCTATTATTGAATAATATTTTTGTGATTAGAATATTATGAAATCATTGAAGCCATTCAAGAATTTGGTTACTTTTACACTATTTTTCAGGACCCCAGAAAAAGACCAGATCAGCCAAAAGATGAAGGTGATGAAGAGGAGGATGAAGAAAAGCTGAGAGAAGAATCTGGGCTAACGCGAAGTGGGCACCTTTTTGGCGGCCTGATGAATGACTTAAAACGGAAGGCTCCGTGGTAAATGCACAGCTTTTTCACTCTAATATTTTATTGCACAATTGTTGCTTTTGCTTAATTTAGCCTCTTATTGTTCTTGCCACTAGTAAAAACTTAGTAGTTTTTAGTGCATTCGATGCAAAAGTCGAATAGCAGGACTTTGCAATATTACTAGAATTTTTGTAGATAAAATAGTAGTCTTCACTAGTTCCAGCACGGAACCGCTGGTGTATTTTGATGATAAAAGAGCAGTCTTTCAAAGTATTTTACGGTACTAGTAGTTAATTTTTCCTCAATGATAGGCGTGCGCATACTGTATCCGCTTCTTCGATTAGTACGAAGGCTACTAAGCGATCGGTCTTAATATCGCATTCCTGGCAATGTCCAAGGAGGGTGATTTTACTGAGGCAATTAATTACCCGATGACGAAAGGCCGAAAGGTTTGGTTTGAGTTTTTCGATATTTTCGTTACATGTACACATTTTCGTTAACATGTCATTTTCGCGTCAGTAAACTCTTTTACTGATGTCAAACTTGGCTAATTGGTTCATGGAATCCTTATGATGTATGTAGGTAAGTCTTGGTTGTTTTAATTTGTGATCCCGGAACGCTGGAATTGCTTGCTGTATAAGATTCAGCAATTTTATTGTCGATTGCTGCATCCACGTTTCTTAACCATCTAGATTCTATTAGAACGATTGTCTATTACTAATTGTATTATACATATCCACTTTTATGAAATTTTGCTGTTATTTGCAATGTCGATGCAATTATGTAAGGGTGAGGTGGATATATCTAATTTACAGATATTTTTACAGGTACCTTTCAGATTTTAAAGATGCCCTGGCTATTCAGTGTGTAGCCAGCTGGATTTTTCTTTATTTTGCCTGTTTGACTCCAATTATAACATTTGGCGGACTTCTCGGAAAGGCAACTCATCAGCAAATGGCAGCTATAGAATCCTTGGTGTCAGGATTCGTTTGTGGAATAGGCTATGGATTTTTTTCCGGACAACCTCTCACCATCCTCGGTTCAACAGGCCCTGTACTTGTTTTTGAAACCATCCTGGTTGAAGTTTGCGAGTAAATACGTTTTAATTACAGATTATTGTGTAGCTATTTTGTTTGTTTAAAAACGTAGCTTAAGTAGTCAGTCTGTTTCAAAGTAGTGCTATAAAATTGTTCCCTAGGTATTTTGTTTTCGTTCCTCTTTGTCCAGGAGTTTACTTATTTATAATTTATTTTTGATATAAGCGTTGTTAAATATTTTTTGTTCAGTATTATTTTGTACTATTTGAGTTTGTTTTGCTTACCTTAAAGGAGTACCACCAGAGTTGTATTCGTTAAAAAAAGTAATGTCATAGATACAGATTAGAATATCCCTAAACCATGGCATCATGCATGATTTAACTGGCAATCTTACTTTTGTACTTGTAATAGTATAAATGGAGTGTAGTTTTCTGTATGAAATTCTTATCCAACTTACATTATTGTCACCTCATTTTATTGTGATACATTATCCGTTCCTAGTCATTTGAATTAAATTTAATTTTGAAAATATGTTTTCTGCTGTAAAGAATTGTTTGACAATTTGAGTTTTGTCTCGTATTGCGTTGGTGTTTGGGAAGGTGATCGTTGGTTGCTTTCATGTTTGATTCGACCTTACATTGTAATGTGTTTATTTCTCGCTATCAAGAATATATGGAGATTAAATACCAACTCAAAGAATTTCCGAAAAATATTCAGTTCAATTGATTAGATCAGTCAAACCGTAATTTGCGTTTTTCCCTAGTAGACTACGTTTTAAATTATTATAGATATTCGCAATTCTGAATTGGCTTAGAAACTTTAAGCGATAAAAGCAATTTTCCCCCTTGATGTAGGAATATAGTAAGGACTTCACTTTGAGGTATAAATTATCTTTAAAAGGCATACCTACCTATTTAAATGTAGGCTAAAAATACCTCGTTACTTTGGTGACACTCCACCTTCTCCATAGTAAACTACTCTGGTTGCTGAAAGAAGTTTTGGTTTTCCACTTTTGGAGCCTACTCCCTTCCGAACAGTGTTTAAATATTATGCATATGAATATTATTGTTCGAAGTTGACGGAAAGGATTTAAATTGACAATGACTGTCTTCAGTGATTTTAACTAGTCAGTTGCTTTTACTAGCTAGCCTGTGTATTAACAAAACTACGTTTTAACCACCACCACCGTTGCAAAAATAAAAATAGGATATTTTCAAAAGATAAAAACGATATGCATCATTTATGAATGTACTAACTTTATTTTCTGCTTGCTGCTACCCTTACGTGAATGCAGATTGCACCTTGTTCATCCAGTATTATTCTCCAACGTGGCAACAATAACACTCCCTGGTCTTTATAGATTATTACTATTCACGTGCAATATTTTGTTTTATCGTTGATCGACAATACATGCTATATTGCATTCTTAGTGTTTTATTTCTTCATGGGTTTGCACTTTTTCACTCATACAACGTAGTCCTCCAAAGCACATCAGGATTTCCGAGCAAATATTTCTTACATTAATCTGTTACATTCCCGGAAGAATCATTGTGTGAGGAAAGGTGGACCAGAAAAATAAACAGAACGGAGGAGTGTAGTTTACCTCATAAATTATAGACTAGCTTCACTTTTTACTTCTAAATGACCATAGAAAATTCATTTTGAACGTCTGTAGATATTCTCGTACTCAGCATTACCGATGTGCAAATCGTTTTTCTTCGATTTGTGTGTAAAAATTATTTTTCGTCGGTTCACAAACCACATATAAGAAAAAGTACTTTTTTGTCATTTGCTATTATTATAATGTCATTAACTACTTGACTCTTCAGTTACAAATCCTTTAATTATCAGTTAAATAATACACCTAATTACGTATCGCGTTCCAATGTTTTTGGTGGTCTTCCTCTTAATATTCTTGAATATTTGTACATATATTATCATGTTAGGAAAATCTATATACAGCTCGAGCAAAACGGACTTACCATATCGGTTGTTATTTGCAGTCACACGATAGTAGCTTCTAACTGGACTGGTTAATTGTGAATCTTGTGAAACTAAAAACATGGTTGAGAATAGGTGTTAAATCTGCAATAGGGCTTGGTTTTCAATGCGAGCACTAAGTCCGAATTGATGGCGGGTGACCTTTCGTAGAACCGTAAATTATTATTTCCCCACCTGTTCTCTCACATTGAAACCAAGTACATATTAATGGAAGTATCCTGTGCGTGGCGCGCGCCCGTTGTTTTACGTACATGGGATAGGTAATCTCGGAAATAAATGACTTTATAGGATTCCCAGCGACATATCTTAAATAAGTGATCACTAAAACTAGCAAAGTATTTTTAGAAAGTACCTACTTTACGCAGGTAGAAAAAGTATTTCGAAATTGTAAAATAACTAACAAATAGAGTATGTTTGCACTGAAGAAAAAGGGTTCACCCACTGCCGATTTTGCAACTGATCATGTCTAGCCGTGACTTCATGAAGCTCTTTACTTGTACAGTTTTGAAGAAACCCATTTTTGCTATGCTTGGTCATGTATGACATTGATGTATTTAAGTTGTAATTTGCATTAGTGCCCAAACCAATCTTCTCGAACAGCATTCATCTCCATAACTTTCAGCACCACTTGATTCACCTCCACTAGGCGTTCGTTTCTATGAATAATTATTATTAATTATTAGTCTAGCATTTGTCTACATGATATCGTCTTCATGTTTTCGCCGCAATCCAGTATTCGTCTCGTCTCCAAGGAACAACTAAAATCTGAAATAATAGCTTATGGCTGACGAGTAACATCAAAATTAACGATAAATCCAAATTATAATAGCCTAGACTTTAGTGTAGTTAGACTGCAAGGTTCTGATCTGCGGTGTTCTCTATTTGAAATTCCTTTCTACCTGACCTTAGTCGGTGTTCTCTACCTCAAAATTGTTCTCCACTCGACAGTCTTCGGTGCACTCTACCTCTATTTCTTTCTCTACCGCGTTGTCTGTCGTATTATTAACCTCAAAACCATTCTCTACATTTACTGTGTTTACTATTGAGGTAGAGAACATCAAAGACAGTGTGATAGAGAAAGAAATGGAAGTAGAGAATACCAAAGATTGAAGAGTTTTGAGGTAGTGGGCACCGAAGATTATTACATATTACTTCAGTTCACCACAAACACTTTTACAAGTTTAAACTATGTTGTTAATGAGGAATCAAAATCAAGTTTTGTCGGATGAAAGAATCTTCAAAATAAAGGTGAGAACGCTCCGATTATATGGCTGGTAGTGAAAGTGGTCGTCATTTGCATTTAACATTTTGCCGTATTTAAACTACTTACAAGTAATCTCTACCGACAGTTCTTTGAGTAAATATCAGAACCACAGGAATTTTAGCACAACGATTGAACCACATATCGTTGCTTAAGAGGCAAAAGTGCTCATTTTCAAATCTGACTAAAAGCACTAATGTGCATTTCCAATGGACACTAAAAGCAAGGGTGCGTAAATCCACTACTAAAAACGCTTTTAAATAATTTTTAGTAACATTTAGCGATGCAAAAACTATTAAAAGTTGTTAAAATAGTTTTTAAGCAAAGTTGGATTTGCGCACTTTTGGATTTATTGTTTAATGGATATGCGCATTTTTGCATTTAGTCATATTTGGAAATGCGCCTTTTTACCTCTTAAGCGACGATATTTTTCTCTGCATATTACTTGAACTTGCTGAATAACAGATTATGGTTGTACTCTGCATCCTGGCTCAGGCGCAAAGCGCAATTCAGGTCCTGTCTACAACAACCCCTTAAGTTTCGTAGAACGGGAGTATGTGGTAAAAAAATCCTTATTTCTTTTGCTGAGAATCCTTGCGTTTGCTGGAGTAGGAAATGGGAAAGAAAGTTATGGTGGAGAAAAATAGCGTTGGAGTTAGTAACAGGACATTTTGGAAGGAAATATATATGGCTGCATAACTATAAATGTTATAGTTTATAAACGAAGGACAGCGAGACGCACATCAATCAGAAGTAATTAATTGCAGTAGTAGTGAAGAAACTTTCTTGAATTATTGGTGGTTTATTAGATATTTATTATTTTATTTTTGGATAAGCTCTGATGAAATTATTTTTTTAACAAAAATAAAAAAAACCATAATTATACACCCCAGTTCTAGAGTAGCAAGGAAGTGACACAATTGAATCCAACGTATTCGTCATGGTGACGTACAATGCTAAAGACAGCCATTTATGCCCCGGTTAAGCCGAGGACGGTGTGGATGGGCCCCAAAATTTGTTGGGGTCAATTTTTCTCTTCCCAAATGTGAAGGGGCTGCAAGTCTGAAAGTGATTAAAATTCATGGAGGTTGTTCCTCACCAATGTGTATAATTATATTATTTTTCTAAGACTAACTACATTATTTGTCAAAAGTGCACCAATTCGGGTTTACCATCATACTGTATAGCATATAACAGCAGACTTCAGATTTTTGTTTTACGGCATATTTATTTGCTACTTGGAGACAATGCATATGGAGACGAAGGCAAAGTAAGAAAGGGTCATAGGAGAGTAAATTCCCCCTTCATGTGATGTTAAAGTAGTTGGGAACTCATCTGGAAGCTGCAGATTTTCCAGACTGACAGAATCGTCTCCAATTTATGAGGTGTTAATTACTTGGAAATGACATGCTATGGAGACGACCGATATCATAACCGTTTCCTTTTATTTTCAGCCAGCATAATTGGGAGTACCTGGAGTTACGTCTTTGGATCGGTGTTTGGGTCGGAACTATTCTGTTAATTCTTGTTGCACTGGATGCGAGTGCTTTTGTCTGCTACATTACAAGGTTCACAGAGGAAAACTTTGCGACGCTAATCGCATTTATTTTCATGGTGGAAGTAAGATAATAATACAATACATTACAATTTATGAACCAAAATTTAGCTTCGTTGCTGCGAAAATTAATGTGAATTTATAGTTTATGTTTTATTAATATTTGCATGCCGTTTGTCTCTTTGCTGTAGTTGCATTATGGAAATATGCATTATTTTGGAATTTGGAAATCAGTGCTTGTCACTGTTAGATTTAAAAATAAAGCTCATTAAATTACATTACATTAGCTACCTAGCTTCAGTAGAGTGGTAATAAAATATCATTTTTGTTGGTTTTTAATGTTTTCATTGTCACATGATATTTTATGTTGCAATTTAAGGCCATAAAAAATGTTGCTGAAATTAAAAACAATTTTCCTGTTAATCCTGAACCGGATACTACGAGAGGCTATTCATGTGAATGTCGACCGGGGTCTAATCACACACTAATAAATACGACCTGGGAAACTGTTACATTTGAGGACTGTGCAAAACCGGTGCGATATCCATTTTTGTTACAATAAATTTTATCTAATATTTTGTATTACTAGTCATCGAATGAGTATACTTCTCTAGTAGATCCTAACTTACCCTACTTTATCCTACCTCACCCTAACTTACCCTAACTTACCCTGTCTTACGCTATCTGACCCTATCTACATGCCAGAACATTTTGGACCAGATGACTCGAAGTTCACATTTGGTTTATTCAAATGCAGTAAAATTTGAAATATGGAAAGCATACGTTGATCAGCAAAACGTATCTCTATGATGGCCAGTAATACGTTCTCGATTCCTTTTTATTCCTTGTGTGGTCTAAATAATGAGTAGTTGATCTTCAATTGTAGATTTATAACGGAACTTTGGTTGGAAATGGATGCAAGTACTACCCAGACGTTTTTCTTATGTCGGTGCTGCTTTTCGTTGGAACTTTTATAATATCAATTGTGCTAAAAGATTTTCGGAATTCTTCTTTCTTCCCAGCCAAGGTAATACTACGTTAAGTTATGGATTTTATTCAAAATTTGCTGTCATTTAGTTTCATTTCGAAACTTTGCCTTTTTATTATTTGATGTAATAGTAAGTATTGAATGAACCTTGGCAATTACAATTGCAACCGCAATTGCAATTGTGTTACAATTAATATGGCAACATTTTTTATTCGACAGATAAGACAAGTGGTGAGCGATTTTGCAGTCATTATTGCTATCATGTCCATGTCAATGATGGACATGCTAACAGGCGTACGAACTCCGAAGCTTCAAGTACCTGAAAAATTTCAGCCAACTCTGCCATCTCGAAGCTGGATCATAAATCCATTTGGGCGTAATCCGTGGTGGACGATTATTCTGTCAGTACTTCCTGCAGTCTTAGCAACTATTCTTATTTTCATGGACCAGCAGATTACTGCAGTTATTATTAACCGCAAGGAGCATAAGCTCAAGGTACATTTTATGATCATTTTTTAACTAACCTGTTTACTACATGAATGAATTCTTTGCCTTGCTCAAATGTAATAACTAATTGGGTATCTTTGTTGTATACAGAAAGGTTGTGGTTATCATTTGGATCTGTTCGTGTTGGCAATTTTGATTATTCTGTGTTCCCTTATGGGAATACCTTGGTTTGTTGCCGCAACCGTCCTGTCGATGAATCACGTGAACTCGCTAAAAATGGAATCCGAATGCGCTGCTCCTGGAGAAAAACCACAATTTCTTGGGGTCCGTGAACAAAGATGTACTCACATTCTCATCTTTATTATGATAGGCTTATCCGTTGCGATCACTCCGTTACTGAAGAACATCCCTATGCCTGTTCTTTATGGAGTTTTCTTGTACATGGGTTTCGCATCACTCAAAGGCATGCAATTTTTCGAGAGAATTCTTATCATATTCATGCCGACAAAGTATCAACCAGACTACATGTTTCTGCGGCAGGTAAGTTTCCTACGTTTATTTCCTTGGAAAGCCTTAAAAAACTTGTGTAGATGATGTTCATACAGGCATATGCAATGCTGTAGAGATTCGGATTGGCATGCTTATTAAATGGATTTTTTATTTCAGGTTCCATTGTTAAGAGTCCATCTTTTTACGATGATTCAGCTTGCATGTCTCATTATGCTATGGCTGATCAAGTCATTTAAGAGTACTTCAATACTTTTTCCCGTCATGGTAAGTAAATTCTATGGTAGTAACAACGATGATTGCTTTCACTTTGTTTCACGAAATTCCATAGAACACGTTTGTCTGAAATACAGATACTTATCGTATGTACTAACATGTAAATATGTATGTATTTCAGCTGGTTGTGATGATTGTTGTCCGTAAGCTACTGGATTTGGTGTTCAGTCAAAGGGAGTTAAAAATTCTAGATGATATAATGCCTGAGGGTACGAAACGGAAGGAGGAGGAGGAGCTACGAATGAAGGAAGACTTCGTTGGTATGGATTCTGAGGTATAGACGATATAATTTAGTATTTCTTAATTAATTTACGGTTAAAGTTGCCGTTTTGCATAGTTATTAGTTGTGTCCAGATGGATAACTATTCATTTTTTTCAAGTATAGAGGATTTATTGACTTTTCAAGGCGGTCTCATTCAAATAATAGTATGAAACCATACTGTTATTTAAATGAAACTTTAATTTGTAATTACCTACACCATTTTCTTGCGATATGTCTTTTATCATACAATTTTTGTTTTACTTTCAATTTGTTCATTTGTTCAGAAAACTCTTGCCATAGGTGAATCAGGAAATCTCGCAATACCTCTTGCCAACGGAAATGTTATGAAAATTCCCATTCGCTCTGTCAATATCACAGAGGAAGTCAACAAAACCGGAATTTGGAAACAAGTGAATAATATTAATACCAAAGATTCGCCAGCTAAACAGACTCATTCGAAGATGTTCCAAAATCAAGAAAAACCTGGGTAAGGACATGGAATAAGTGGAAACAACATCGACATAGTATCGATTTGACTGATACAATTAGGGGTATAGCCTAATGAATTGGGACGTCATATATTACAACTGCCTAGTTTCACTGTTCAACGACAATATGCAATATTAAATGAAATACCATTGATGTAGCATTAAAGTGCTCCGCATGGGTACAAAAAGCGTTTAAAAAATACGACACGGTTTTAATGTTTTAGGGCTGCTTATGAAAAATTAGTTTTTACCGACTAGCATATGTATGCAGTAACACGTAACATTTCTCGTTAGTTGTATTCAATTCGGCAGTTTAATTGACATACACCTGCTGGTCATAAGTTTACGTAATTGGACTTGTGAGACACACTTGCAGTTTTCATACGCTTTCAGATTTTCAGCACTTTGAAGAAGCACATGAAGACATTTAGGCCTTTAAAAAATAAAACACCAAAAGTGAACAAAAATGCAAGCGTCATAATTATACGTGATTTCGTGCACTTGATAATACTAGCAACTTTTTTATCCATGTGAGTCAGACTAGAACCACTGTGATTGTTGGTGATGATGTAGTAAGCTGTTATTTGAAGTTTTTTAATAATAATTTGATTATTTATACTGGAGTAGAGGTCTAGTAAAATTGCAGCTAGAAATAACCTCACAGCATGTATTAATATGGGAAACGGATTTCCTTCCCAGCGACTGAGGTCCCAACCATAACCGAATTCAATATATCGGCTTTAACAAGTAGATACAGGCATTTATGACTCAAATAAATAAACTCTAAGTAAAAACTTTTTTTGTGGGGGGGGGTTCATTTTAATTTATTTGAGTAAATTAAAAAACAAAATAAAAAATGGTGCTTCCACAAGGTTCATATTTGTAATCTATTCGTTATTACGCTCCTATTGGTGTATCCTGTTGGGTACTTTTCGAAAATTTTTGCGAACCAAGCAAATTATAGGAATAGGTTGTAACTACATTTGTTAGTTTTCGTACCACTTTGTGCAGCTTTTCGCGACACACCTGGATTGAAAGATTTCTACATATCATCGTGGAAGAGGCGAAAGTTAATATCCTCTGAAATCTGAAAAGTCCCATAACGTTACGAAAAGGATATTAAGATCTGCACCTTCAACGACGATGTTGTGGCAAAAGTTCGGGTGTATAGTACTGTCATTCTAGTCTACAGGTATAACGACGCAGTTTGCCCGATCCATGCTAATATAAAAAAAACTCGTCATCTCAAAAGTGTGTGTGGGCAAAGGCAAAAAGTCACTTTCGGGCTGATCTGAATCTCGGATCGCGAGGTGAAAACAAGATGCGATTAAGATCAGACCACGATACATCATTGATATTTTACTATGATATTTCCCGACTTATTCTATGATGAAAAAGAGTGAATTTAACTAAAATTACTTATCTGATTCTTCAACCCTTTTTTATGATAAAATCGCGATCTCTCAAAAATCCAGTGATTCTACACTAACGACAATAATTACATATTCGACACTGTGTCTCTGTTGGCGTTCTATTCAACGACGTTGACAACATATTTAGGTTGTTCCGTTCAGTTACAGGAAAAACTTGTAATTAAACGCGACGGTGTAATCAATTACATTGTAAAAAGATAGATCGAAATTGACCAAATTTCTATTATTTTCTTTTTTAACAGAAAAGAAAAGAATTCCAAGAAGCGTGGCAGCAAAAAGGACGCAATTAGTGACGAAGAACGTAGACGTCTATCGGTGATGAATGAAGAGGA
Source organism: Ptenothrix huangshanensis (assembly GCA_036851915.1). Classification (NCBI taxonomy): domain Eukaryota; kingdom Metazoa; phylum Arthropoda; class Collembola; order Symphypleona; family Dicyrtomidae; genus Ptenothrix; species Ptenothrix huangshanensis. Next base: position 3,880 of record JAAXYX010001813.1, on the reverse strand, counting down.
GGAAGATGGAATAGCAATCAAAATTGACCATCCAATTATATAATACTTAATCTAGAAAGAGAAATAATATGAATATCATGATTTCCAGATGTATACATTCAATTAGATGTATCTAATTGTTATTTAGGGAAAAGATTGACAAGAAACATTAATTTCTGTATTAATAAAATAACTCAGTAAGATGGAGAATGTAACTTTGGTTCTTTTGTATTGTCATTTTTATTAATTGCACCTCAAACAACATTCAGATTCAGTTGGGGTAATTTATACAAAGAAAAAAACTCTATTAAGTCACCGTTGCACAACTGCAAGACCCTCACGATCACGATACACTACAGAACAATTTTTAATCTAGGATTCATGTAGTTCAGCTTCCCTTCGTATATTAACTTTGAAGATCCACATATATGAAGGTTATAGTTATATACTTGAATAGAACTACGTGACGTGAAACTAAATAAACTCTCCGTTCATACTTTTGGAAAGGCTCACGAAGCAATGAACTTACTTTCAATTAGCCTTCACTATTTTGTTAAATTTTAAGTGTAAAACCTGCATGTGATTACATACTAGTGAAAATTTTACAGACTCAAGCCACCGGTTGCTATCTGGCTAATAAAAGTTGTTTGAAAAGCGAAACGAAACGATATCGGCGAAAGTAAGTTTCACTACCATATTTGTAAGCAGATGGACTTCGGATGGAAGTTTTATTCACAATTTAGTAATTATTGACCCAGTGATGACATTTATTTTTCCAAGATTTGAAATTTGCAATATTGTAATGGTATAAAGTGTTTCCATCATAGTCAAATAAGGTCATGTTCATAATTTGAGGCATTGAAAAAAAAAGTGAATTCTGTTTTTTTATTGTTTTACTTTTTTTATTTTTTACAATTTTTAAATTCTATTGCAGACAACCAGTCTGGTATGCACACCATAAAAACAGGCTCACATGGGAGTGGGAGGGAGGCCAAAAACATACTCGTTTTTATTATAATTACGGACTCTTCTTGAACTCAGTTTGGGTGCACCAGAAGCGCATCTTTTTATTAAAAATACATGTTGGACTGAAAGATGCATTAGAGATGCACTTTGTATATAAAACTATTATGTAGATGGGTGTAATATATAACAAAGATATTTAAAATTCAAAAGTAATTTTGGTCTCTCATTTTCCTTACCTTTCCGGGCACACAGTATATATTATGCATCTTGTTTTCAAGTTTCTAGCCTCTAGTGCACACGCCAAAGATGACTTCTTGTCATCGGGAAATGTTCGCTTCGCGAACCGGAGTTTTGACTTCTGGAGACGATTTTGTACTACCATGGTCAGAATTCGTGTTTCACATTTTCGTTAGACGTAATAGATACATCAGGTTCAGGTTATCTTTGGTGCTATTAACTGTTACGCTTGAATAATCAAATCAATTAATCAATCAATTCGTCTCATCCCCAGAGCTACACCTTGTGTGCGTATGTGGTATCTGAGAGATTTTTTAATATGCTCTGGCAATGGCATAGTAACTACATCTTACACTACACACGTTTTTCCTGAAAAAAAGACTGGTTCTTTGAGCTCCGCTGTACAACTGTTTACTGGAACACTGGAACTGCATACAGCAACGACCACCACCTACAGTTCAGCAGTCCAGCTGCTTTGCGTAGCTACTACCACAGGGATTTTCGCTCGACCATTCCAGCCGAAGGTGGCCGGACGAGAATATGTATAATCACCTTAATTATCTAATTATTTATAATTATATTCTGTCCTCGTCCAGCCACAAATAGGTCGCCCCTATTCCTAAGGAAAACAGCAATTCACGGACCAATAAGTTTTAACATTTAACAATTTTGGTAAAATCCGCGCCAAAAAATGGGTACTACAGTTAATCTACGGTGATTATTGGCAGAATGACGGGCGTGGGTACAATTGTGCAATAACAACAGCAAACATTTAAGGCTTTGATGCGTGTACTAAGCTCACTATGCTATTTTCAAATTAAAACTAAAGTTGCCCACCTTCAGCTTATAACTTTGAACTTGAACGAACGGCTACCTGAACAAGCTTAATTTTGGCAATTGCTCCGGGACGGGAAATGGCCTTGTCCCGTCCCGTTCCAAAAAAATCCTATCCCATCCCAAATTTTCGGGACGGGAAAAACCTCTTTCCCTTCCCTTCCCATCTCGTCCCGGCCGGGAATTTCCGAATCTACATGTGATTTTTTGGTTCCGTTATATACTCGTCGGGTGTAGATTCGTCGGGGTAAGCACTCGTCGGGAAGTTTATGGCGTCACTGGTCGGGATAGTTATTCGTCGGGGTGGTTCTTTTCGTCGGGATAGGAACTCGTCGGGTAACTTTTTCGTCGGGAGAGCTATTCGTGGGGGAATTATCTTTTCTCGTCTGGAAGAAGAGATACACAGTTAACTGTTCTGGCACGTTTACAAATCTGGCAAGAAGGAAAAGAACGGTAACATTTGCGCAGACTAGGCGGGCATTTGTGTCCGACTGATGTAGTATCCAGATGAAAAGCTTACTCGACTAAAAGTGACAAGGGCTCACGTGGGTCATATACCGTCAGCTGTAGCACCATTAATTACTGAGTTTAGAATTTGCATTAAAACGAAAAGCCCAATAAGATATTTTTTCAAAACCGAGTCAAATTGTGGGGGGAAGTCCTGAAAGCTTTTCAGGCATCCATCGCTTCATCGCCACCATCCGAAGCATCAATTTCAAAAATATATTTGTGCGGTTAGACGAAAAGTCTAAGTGCCACCGTTTAATACCAGGGAAGAGATAAAGTTAACAGAATAATCAGTACACTCACAAATATTTTTATCAGCCATTCTTCAGTCCAGTTTTACAATATTGAGCTGATATGCGGATGCTCTTATGCGGTCGGACGGCAAAACCAACAATAATATTTTTATAGGAATTCTGCAAAATATGATTCTAATTCTTCGAATTGCTGGATTCAGGTGAAAGGATAAAATGTACCTGAGAAAAGATTTAGCGTTGTTTATCGATTTTTTTATTTAGACAATTTTTGCTCTGACAATTTGATCTGGATTGTCAGGCTGAAATAGTCACTACAAATATACATATTTGCATGAAAATCCTATCTATTTTTGTATCCAGGCTATTTTTATCGTGTGCAAGTAAAACTTACTAACATCCATGTGCTAAATTTTTCGCAAAACAAATTAATGGGATTGTATACTATTTCAGTTTATTTGACAGTACAGAATTTGCTAGAGAATATTTATACATACTAGAAAGAATTTCCAGCAATAGCAGCAAATCGCAGCAAGCTAGGAGTTTTAATTTTGAAGTACCGTAAAACTTCCAATTTTTCCCCGCCTCTAATAATTCCCCGCCTCCAATATTTCCCGGGGGCAAAGAGATAGGATTAGAAATAATTCCCCGGCATATTAATAGAAGCATACACTCATATTCCCAAGATACTGCAATTAGTTTACTCTTAATCTGATTGGATGACCACTGAAGACAGCAAATATTTCACAAAAGGAGAAATATATGAAGAATTTAGAATTTTAGCATTTAGATTAGTAAATTCTAAAAGTCACACTTTGTGATCTCTATAGCATTTTGATTTACAGCGAAATCTTTTTATAACGACTCACGTTATAACGTCTATTTCTCAATAGCGACATAACATCACAGTCCCTTGAAAAATTCTGTCTTCCTATGTTAAATAATGCCGCTGTAACGTCACTTTTTATAACGACATGTTCCCCATAACTTCATGCTACAGCCTGCCATACAATTGTATTCACGTTAAATTTGGAAACTTTATAACGTCATGCATTTTTGATTTGCATATATAGTCTTGAATAATACACACAATCAGTAGTATAATG